>JASSUY010032053.1:0-11552 GCA_032466535.1 Forpus xanthops
GTCAGGTGCCCTCTCTCTCCTTCCACCCGGCTTCTTCCAGGCTCCCCTCCTCCCTGGCAGAGCATGAAACTCAGAAAATTCTTGGCTAGCCTAAACACTCCAAGCCACAACTATAAGCACTGGTGTTATCAGCACTGTTCCCAAGCCGAAAATCCAAAACACAGTGCTAAACCAGCTACTACTTAAAGGGGAAAAATGACTGCTGCTGCTGAACCCATGACAATGTTCAAGACAAAAATCATAATATTTTATTAATGTAATACATAATGCCTTCAATTTCTTCATAAAAAACTTGAACACCTTAACAATTATTTCTAGGTGCAATTAAGAGGTTAGATACATATCCCATCTGCATAGCATTAATGCTGATATGATGGTAACAGCTGTTTTGAAGCTTAGTCACTGCTTCTTAAATTTTTTTTTCATAAAAACTTGAGTATCATTATACATTGATGTGCTGAGACATTTAAAGCCAGTATAGTCCTAGTTCAGTTGGAAAACTTGCTTTTCTCACTGTCTTAATTTAGGAGAATAAATTGGATGAATCCGTGCTTCAAAAAGTGGTGAGGGGAGCCCCTGTTACGTTGCTGAACTTTCAATGATTTTCTTCTTTCATTCTTCTTAGCCCTGTGCTGCAGATGACACAAAGGAGAAGAAACATCACTAATGAGGGGACCTCTTCAGGCTGTTAGCTGACATGGCCAATGAACAAAAAAATGAGTGATGCGCTGGAAATGGTAACTTATGGCATCTAAGCATGTCTCCACACTCAGGCAATGCTGTGTCAGGGATAGATGAGCTCACTGCTGGAGAGAGGTCACATATCCACAATGCAGTGCAGTGCAGAGGTAGAGCTCTCTAAGGAACGAGGTTAAAGCTGGGTTAATTGTACCTGCCTCTGAGAAGGACTAGCAAGTGCGGGTAGAGCATAAGACTAATATGGCTGTAACGCTTTCAGCTCAGGCATTAATAGCTAAAGCTAAGTCAAGGTATAACTGCATACTGCTGCATTCACAGCCTTACCTTATTCTCGCAGTCTCAACCTGCTTTTTCTGACTAGAAACCCTTAAACTCAAAGCCAAAGGTCTGGGCCACAGATACTTCCTTGTGGATGAAAATGATAGCGACAGTATTAGAAACTTTCTTCCCCTCCTCACCCCCTCTCCCCGCCCCCTTGCATCTCAGTTCCATGTATTTGTTATTTTTGTGTTCTGTGCTTATGTATAGCGAAGGAAATTATTCTGAAGAGTCAGCAATTAATTATTTCTTACTAAACCTATCTAGGGTAGTGGAGATAGTGTTTGACTTTCCATAATGATAATTTCAGACCAAAGCTCTACATCTGGATCAAGATGCAGATTTGGTACTCTGCATAATTATTTCAGTAATATATAAGCAGGATATAAGTTAAATATGGAGCCAAACAGCAACTTCTCTAACTCCTTCCTCCATACAAGATATGGATCCAAGAGGGAACCAAAGCATTGCTTGTTCCCTCTTGCTTCTGAACACTTTGCTTCTGAAACCAAAGTACTCAACGTGAAAAGGCGCAAATAGTGAGTGACAATTGGTACAATACAGAATCTGCTGTTAGGATGCCTTTCATGGTTGTGACTCTCATTTTATTTATTATATATTATATTCTAACAGGTTTATCTTCAATATATGGAGCATTTCAATTAAGTGCATGGTAAATCACCACCAAGAAATTCTAATCAAACTTCCTTTGAACTCTTTCTGGAGCCAAGTGTTCATGCTTAATTATAAATTACTACCCTCTTTCTTCCCATTTGAAATTCTCCAACTATTCTAATTAGGCTTCCCCAAAGGTCAGAGAACATTAACAATCTGAGCAAAGTCTGTCTTTTTGACGTGCTTGGAAATCCACTGTTAGCACTATTTGAGGAAACCCAGCTGCCCTGGCTATCACAGAATAATTAATAATAATAGCTATGTACTGATGACAGATACAGGTTAATTGCATACTAATTAAAGGATACAGTAAAGCAAATGACTGTTTGCATTTCCAATAATGGCATGTATCCACAGCAACTGACAGAAATGTGCTGTATCCTCTTGCCAAGATCTCAAATGGGAATGAAATTCATTTCAGAGATGTACACGTGATGTAGTCTGAGAGGACAAGAGCTTTGACAAGCTGTCTGCATAAAGACAGTAACAGTCATTAATGAAAGAGTTTGATATAAGCTGAAGTTAAGTTTTGAAAGAGTGAATGGAGAAGAGCGTCTAGCAGAGCTGGGAGTGAATCAAAAGATAATTAACAAGCAGTGCAGAGTACAAGGAACTATTCAGCATGAAGAATCAGATCTTTAGTTAGGGGTAAACAAGGAAGGAGCCAGAAGGGGAGTCCTTCAGTTAGCTATTCCTGGATTCTTGGAAATGAAATTAAGGAACTTTCTTAGTCAAAGGATGACTGGTTGAAAATGGAGTCCTGGCCAGTCAAGAACTATACTAGAATGTGGTGCTGTTCAGAAAATCAGTTCAAGCCTTTACCTGAGGGGCTTTTTAGTATGTTGTGAGTGAGATAAAGTGAAAGGAATAATAGGCTATTTCTGGGGAGGAAGAACATCTGATACATTCAGTAATCAAAAGCTAAACTTGAACACTCTCAAGAACTTGTCATGTTAGTACATTTTGAGAAATATTAAAGTTGTCCAAAAAGACAACTTGCAGTCAGGCACTCCTAAGTATATAGGCTTATAGTAGGTTACCATCCTGAATTTCTCATGAGTCTGTTTCTTACTAGATTTTGGCCACATCCAGACTAGAGCCACTCTTTTGGTGAGAGGCAAAAAATTAATATAGGAACTGAAAGAAAAGAAGAAAGGATTTGGTTTATATCTAGTGGTAAGATTCAAGCATAGCTGAAATTTAAAATGTTTAAATCATATATGGTATTATTTAAAGAAAATACAGAGATACAGAACTTGAAATAAATTGACACGAGTAGTGAAATGAAATAGTGACCTACTTAAATAAAAAGAAGTGTTATAATATATACTTATGTTCAGTTTTAGCCTACAGCCTTATTGACGTGCTTAAAGGACCAAATCTCTCCCCAAGAACCTTGTTAGAATACATAGTCATGTAGTTCTTCCATTGCATTTAAAGTAGGTCTGAGTCTTCCCTCTAAAATAATAAAAGAAGATGCAAGGATTAACTCTGAAATGCCTCGTCCTGAACAAGATGTCAGTGTCCCTTCATTGTAGATACAGATGGAATGAGATGGACTTCTGTTTTCCTCTGTTCATGACTGCAACTCTTAGAGCAGATCATACATACATGGGGATTTCCATACTAAAATAAAAATCTGTATGTTGGATATTTCTGTATATACATTTTAGTGTTTCATTATTTGATTGAAGTAAGAAAATAAGCATAAAAGCCATTAGCAAACTCATTAGCAAAATATTAAATAAATCATGTTTCTCATATAAGCATGCTGTTTTGTCTGTAGAACTACAGCACCAACTGCAGGTTTTCCCACTGTTTTATTATGGCTCTTGCAGTTGAGCTGCTGAGAATGTGTTTTTAGATCATTTATAATGAGATATTCTGCTCTTTTAGAAGCTTAAGTGAACTCAAACTATGGTCTCGGAATTTAAAAAAAAAAAAGGATTACTTCATGCACTTTGAAATCAATGTGCAAATCTGAGAAACCTTGAATAAGCAGAAGCAGCTAATGGGGCTGAAATTTTATAGGACCTCAGCTAAACAAACAACCTACTGCCTACAAAAAGCCACTCATTTTCTAATATTCGCAGTGACAAATGATTAAGATATAAATGGCAAGCTTATTTAGCAAAATAGAAAAGCATAGTTTTTACTGTTCAAGACATTGAGGGATGTTTTTTTCTGAGGAGTGAGCTGTTCACAAAAAAAAAAAAAAAATCAAAAAGCCCACAAAAAAAATTTGAGAGAAAACTAAAAACCACTGAGGCAAATGATGAAGGGCAATCAGCTACTGCTGATGCTGATATTAAGAACCACTTTTACAGGGCAGGAATTTAAAGAGCCCACATCTGAAACACACAAAAAAAGCACTGCTAGAAAAGTTTAATGATAGGGTACCTTCCTCTCCAGATTATAGAAAACTTAGAGGCATAGTGAAACCAATGATTTACAAGTTTGGAGACATGTGCTGTGCTTCTCTTCCCTCTCTCCTCTCACAGAGAAAAAGACTTAAACCTCAAAAATGCTTTAAAGGGTGAGTTAAATGCCACTGTTTTCATTCTGGTTATGTAAGTAACAGAGAACTAACCAGCAAATCTATTAATACAGAAATTTATGCTGTTGTGTGAATAAACAAGGTAAGTCCTACTCATGGCACTGGAGCAACACTATCTTCAAGAGCAAGATGGGAAAACTAGAAGTGTCAACTATTCTGACAGACACTGTTAAGTGTAGGGAAAACAAGAAATCTAAATTTCCACCCAAAACTAATAGAAAGTCTGAAATCCTTAGAATCTTTATATTTGGGGGAAAAAATAATTTTATGACACAGTGTCATAAAAGAATATTTTACAGCAAATGAAATAAAGAAGGAAATATTCAACTGTTCCTGAAGACGTAGAAAGCATGCCAAGACATGGAAAATCATGCCAGAAATATGAGAACTGCTGTTAAAAGTGATGCTTGACACATGGAATATGGGAGAGTTTAAAAAATTGACTGATGATCAGTTAAAAGAGTTTTCCCAGTAAACACAGTAGAAAAGAGAAACATTGGTTAAAATGCACGTTAGCCTAAAAGAAAAGTAGTAGAAAGGTACTTCTGAAGAGCATTGGTACCCAAGGGTAGCATTACATGAACACTCCTCACTCTAAATTTGTGCAGTGTATTAGATATACTTGCCAGCTGGCCTGCAGTAAGTGACTGCATAAATGCTTTCACTACACTGTTCCTCACTAGAGTTTTAAAAGGCTGCTCCTCAGTGCACCACCTGCACAAGGAACGTATCAGGAAAATAACCAGCAAAGCTATCAGGAGATCTAATAGGATGCAAAGTCACAGGTGGTAGATAACATGAGGGGCATGTAAAAATTTACTTCAGAGAACCAGGTGGCAAACTGAGAGCTTTCCAAAAGAAATGACCAATTCTAAGTGGTATAACAATCATCTTTTGAAAGTACTCACCTAAGTGGCATTTCAATGCAGTGGCACCTGCAAAACAGAATTATGCCGCACCAGGATCATCTACACCAGGTGCCACTGTTTGTAATGAGATGCCTTTAGTCAACTTAATCAAATGGATTTTTTTAGAAACGGCTTATACGTAGAAGCTTGACTGCTTGCATTGGCTTCAATCTATCAGACTGCATCAGAATTATGTATAAGCCTGAAATAAGAGAATACCAAGCCCCATCAGGATGTTTAAGGTATTTACCCCAGTTCATTAAGCTAACAAAGCATGCTTGTGAAACCCCAGGCTATACCTCAACTAAAATTAATGAACTGCTCTGTGGGCTTCGCTGCAGTTGCTAACAATACAGAACCTTCTCTTAGGACCTTCTGTTGGACCTGTGTGAAATCTGGGTGCTTAATGCTGCTTTGAATCAGCAGATCAAACCAGACCACAGAAATTACACAATGTGAGGAACTACTGAGTTAAAAAGCTCATTTGCTCCCTGGCAGTGCAACCCAATACATAGTAGAAATACGATTGTTAATGCTTGTACAATAGATAAAAGTAACTATAATTCTGTTAAAAAAAAAAACGTTAGACGTGCACTAAGGGTTTAATATACTTCCAGCACAGCATGTCAGTCTTTGTTATGCTTTTTTAAAGAAAGATTTAGGATAACAGTTTCTCTTTCACACATGGTATATTGTGATTACTACTGCAGAATTTGAAGATTTCCATCATATGCTGGCAAGTCCAGTGCTTATGAGTCATGCTGTATTAGCTGGTTATGTATGCCACTACTTACAAAACTGACACTAAGCATTTGTGAATCCAACCTGAAGAAGTGCTTAATGCTAGAGAAGAGTTTACTCCTGAATTTCACAGAACAAAAGGGTCCTTCAATAGAGACTTGCTATTGGCTAGATTTTACACACTGGATTTTGAACCTGGTATGGAGTTTAAGGAAATACTATAATTTCAGCTTGGTTACTTTGATTTAGCTTCTGTGGTGGGTTTTCCTTAGCTAGCTATCAAAACACCAAACTAGTCACTCTCTTACTCCCTCTTCTCAAACAGTAGGGGAATAAATTAGGGTTAAAAGCTCATGAGTAGAGATAAAGACAGAGAGATCTCTTACCAATTATCATCACCAGCAAAGCAGATTCAACTTGAGGAAACATCAATTTATTGCCAATTAAAAGATAATTTTATGGTGAGAAGCAAAGTCAAACATGAAAACACCTTGCCTTTCTGGGTTCAACTTCACTTTTTCATTCCTGACTTCTGTATCTCCTCCCACTCTGTGCAGTGCAGATGGATGGGCAATGTGGGGCTGCAGTCAGTCTATCACAACTCCTCTCTGCAGCTCTTTCCTCCTTGTACATTTCCCTGTTGAAGCCTAGGGTATCCCACGTACTGCAATCCTTCAGTATAAACCTGCTCCAGGGTGGGCTCTCCTAGGCTGCAGCTTCCCACCAGGGTGCATCTACCATCCTGGTGCTGCAGGGGCATCTCTACTGGGAGCCCCTTCTGCTCTCCTCCTGCTCTGCCCTCAGGGCTTGCAGAGCTGTTTCTCACCCAGCTCCTCTCAGCCCTGGCTGCTGTGCACTGTTTGCCCTTCCTTACCCAGACTTTTCCAACGGCTGCAGGGCTCAGCCCTGACCTGCTATGGGGCTGTTGAAGCCGGCTGGGACCAGCTGTGAACAGAACCTGGCAGTGCAGGCCAATGCGCACAGGGGACACCTGGGCAGTGCTGCTGATGCTCACAGCACATGGGCACCTGCAAATTGCACAGTTTCAAATCTGTTTTCTATTCTACATACAGTTCATAGATTGAAAAGTCATCTCTAGCTACAAGGATTCACAGAGGCGTTTACTTGATACTGTCTTCTACTGGTTGTTTAAGAACCAGTACTGAAGGCCTGCTGGTTTTCATAATGGATAAAGACATCATGTACAGGTCTTCTTTATGAGCCTGTCCTCTCCTTAGCTTCCTCAATATAAACCAGGAAATTTTTGATCTCCTGTGCTTTGAAAATCAGCTGGATCAAATCACTACATAATGAAACCTATGTTGAAGATGTTGCATATGAAGGCTTGATATCGTGCTCACCAAAAGGGGAGGGTTAGTTAGAAATGTAATGCTCCAGGGCAGCCTTGCTTGTAGCAATCATGAGATGGTCAGAGAGCCTTGGGACAATGAGAAGAAAGTGCAGCAAGCTCATTGCCTTCGTCTTCAAGAGGGCAGACTTTGGCCTTTTCAGGAACCTACTTAGTAAGGTTCATGGGATATAGCCCTAGAGGGCAGGGGGGCCCAACACTGTTGGTTGATATTCAAGGATCGCCTTCTATAAGGTCAGGAGTATTGTGTTCTGACTAGAAGGAAGTGCTGCAGGAGGGCCAGGAGACCTCTTGGATGGATAAGGAGCTATTGAGGAAAAGTCAAAGGGGAAAAAGAGGCATATAAAAGGTGAAAGCAATGACAGGCGGCCTGGGAAGAATACAGGGAAGTTGTCTGGGAAGCTAGGGACCAGGTTAGGAAAGCTAAGGCCCAGTTAGAATTAAACTTGGCTAGGGATGTTAAGGATAACAGGAAGGGATTCCATAGGTACATTGCAAATAAAAGACAGGCTAGGGGCAACGTGGGCCCTCTTCAGAAACCATCGGGAGAACTGGCTACCATGGATATGGAGAAGTTTGAGGATCTTAACAGTCTTCACTGGCAAATGTTTTGACCACAGCACCCAAGTCTTGGAAGATAGATGCAGGGGCTGTGAGAATGAAGACCTTATACCCAGTGTAGGAGAGGATCTGGTTTGAGAGCGTGTACAGAAACGGAATGTGCACAAGTTCATGGGATCTGATGCAATCCATCTACTGGTCCTGAAACACCCGGCAAATGAAGTTGCTAAGACACTGTCCATCATACTTGAAAAAATCATGACAGTTGGATGAGTTCCAGATGACTGGAAAAAGGGAAATATAACCCCCATTTTCAAGAAGGGGAAAATGGATGAACGAGGGAACTACAGAGCAGTCAGCCTCACCAATATGTCTGGCAAAATCTTGGAGCAGATTGCCCTGGAAGGCATGCTAAGGCACATGAAAAAAAAAAACAAGGTGCTTGGTGATAGCCAGCATGGCTTCACTATGGGGAAATCCTTCCTGACAAATTTGGTGGCCTTCTATGATGGGGCTATGGAACTGATGGACAGGGGCATAGCAGTTGATGTCATCTCCTTGGACTTCTGCAAAGTGTTCAACACTGTTCCTCATAACATCCTTGTGTCTAAATTGGAAAGACATCAATTTGATAGGAGGACTACTCGATGAATAAGAACTGGCTGAGTGGCTACACACCAAGAGTTGTGGTCAACAGCTCAATGTGCAGCTGGAAAACAGGAAGGAGTGGTGTCCTTCAGGGATCGGTGTTGAGACAGGTCTTGTCCGACATCTTTGTAGGTGCAATAGAGAGTGGGATTGAGTGCACGCTCAGGAAGTTTGCCAATGTCACCTGCTGTGTGGCTCGATTGATACTCTGGATGGAAGGAATGCCATCCAGAGGGACCTTGACACGCTTATGAGGTGGGCTGATGCTGACCTGATGAAGTTTAAACATGCACATGCAAGGTCCTACACCTGGGTCGGAACAATACCAGGCACAGCAACAGGTTGAGCAGAGAAGAGATTGAGAGTAGCCCTGCAGAGAAGGACTTAGGGTTCTTGGTTGATGAGAAAACGAACATGAGTTGGCAGTGTGCACTTGCAGCCCAGAAAGCCAACCGTATCCTAGGCCGCATCAAAAGGAGCATGACCAGCAGGTCGAAGCAGGTGATCCTGGCCCTCTACTCTGTTCTAGTGGGACCTCACTTGGAGTACTGTGTGCAGTTCTGGTTTCCTCAACATAAAAGGGGCATGGAGCTATTGGAATTAGTTGAAAAGAGGGCCACAGAGAATGATCAGGGGACTGGAGCACCTCCCCTATGAAGACAGGCTGAGAACAGGGGTTGTTCAGTCTGGAGAAGAGGAGGCTGCATGGAGACCTCATGGCACCCTTCCGAAATCTGAAGGGGGGCCTATAATGATGCTGGGGATGGACTCTATGAGGGACTGTAGTGAGAGGACAAGGGGTAACGGGTTTAAACTGAAACAGAGGAAGTTTAGATTGGATATAAGGAGGAAGTTCTTTACTGTAAGGGTGGTGAGGCACCGGAATGGGTTGCCCAGGAAAGTTGTGAATGCTCCAGCACTGGCTGTGTTCAAGGCTGGATTGGACAGGGTCTTGGGTGACATGGTTTAGTGTGAGATGTCCCTGCTCATGGCAGGGGGATTGGAACTGGATGATCCTAAGTTCCTTTCCAACCCTAACTATACTACGATTTTATGTTCCTTTAGAGGTTTCCGATGAGCACCAGAATGTTTCCACAAATAAATATGCAAAATTGAGTAAATTTCCTGTAATTGATGAACATTTATTCCCTTCTTTGTATGCAGCCGTGGGCAGATATAGAGGTTGCTTCAAGGCTTTTCTTCAACCATCTTACTGCAACGTCATTAATACTAAAAAAGAATTGAAGTGTCAATGACTTACAGCACTATGGTTTTTTCACACAGTCCTGTACCTTGAAATGGTACATAAAAATTACAGACAGAAAGCATGCTGGTTTAGCCCAATCCTTGGCAAGACCTCTTGTGCAAATACAGGCAAAAAAGCGTAAGAGGATAAAGGGATATTTTTTTCTCATGCATTCTAACTGAACATACTCCCTCATATATCTTTTTGATTTATCTGAGTATATGCAGCCACAGACACTCAAATATTTATTTCCTTTATCCTGACTGAAACTTTGCACTAATCTAATGGAAAGCTTTGTATTGCTCTTACAGAACAAAAAACGGGAAAAAATTTAACAACATAAAATGCTTTTTTTTTCCCAAAAAATCTTATGAATGTTTGTTACTCCTTTCACAAAGAAAACATGGGAAGAGCATTATAAAGGCTAATTCATGTAAAGCCAACAAAACTGTTCAGTCTTACAGCAAAAGAACTCCAACTGCTGCTGGTTTACTTGCTTCTAGTACGTTGCATGTTGCCTTATTTCAATGAGCAATCTAGAATATATCATTGACATGTGAGGCAGAAATACTTCTGTTCATGGATTTTATCTCATTTTCAAGACCACACTTGGCTGTGTACATTTGCCTGTGTGTTTTCCATTTTGTCGAACTATAAATTAAGCCCTCCGATTGACCATTTACACTTTGATGCATACTAATCAATATAAATATGTCAGTATTATAATTAATTCTGAAATAATTAGCAATAATTAGCTGTATGTCGAAAAATATCAGCAATCATTTGAGTATGTTACTTGTCAATCAAATTTATTTTTAATAAATTTTGATAGCATTTCAGACTCTAATTAATAGAACGTCATAACCTTGCTGCCATTTTGGTGGATGTTTTTCTAAAATGTGAAGAAGGGGCTATATGCATATTTATGGAAGAATATTTCCAACTGTGTCATTAATATTACAGTGGCTTGAATCAAAAGTGCATTATCCTCACATAGCAGAATCCTAAAAATTTGAACTAGAAATATAACAGCCAGTGAGAGAAATAAGAGGTATAAACTACTTTATTAAAGTCTAAACCAGAATTAGAAAATAAGATTTTGTTTGCCCTTTTTTTCATGTATAACTTTTATGATACCACTGATTCTGTGGCTCATAAATCATTGCCAGAAGTATCTTCAAATGAGAGTTTTTGTAGATGGCTTTAAATTTTAGATCCAAGGTGGGCAATGGAGCTGTACCTGTGTTAGGCTTCAAAGGATATTTTTCCAGCCTGTGAATATTACCAATATGAAACTGAGAATTTGATCCTTCTCATGCATGATTATTCTAGATTTATACTAGGTCTTGTATGTCTCTATAGCTAACATGCTGTTAGCTAGTATTCTGAGTACACGTCTGAAAGCGCCTCTTCAACAAACAAGGAAGTACAATTTTTTCAAAGCTAAAAGTCCAAGGACGGTAACACAGCTATGGGGCAGGAGACCACAGAAACTTCCTTTCTAATGTGGACTGACTAGATTAGAGTAACTACCACTGTCTTCCATCAATGTTTGTCAACAAGATGCTCTGAAGAAACAAGAGATTAGGGGGTGATTCCCGAGTCTGGAATACATGCATTAAAAGAGACAGAGATGGAATAGTCTGAAGATGGGTCAACTTCAAGGTAAAAACATTTATACTTTATGAACTTGACAGCAAACTTTGCATGGAACTACACTGCTAAGAACACCAAAAGGAAGAGCTGGTAAAATGAAAACAAGAAATGCATCCCAAGAGTCAGCTCAAGTCTCCTGCCACATTGAGCATTCTGAAGGTGAACCAAAAGGCC
>JASSUY010032055.1:0-21800 GCA_032466535.1 Forpus xanthops
CCCTTATCATTATTATTATTGGTGGTAGCAGCAGTGGTTTGTGTTATACCTTAGTTACTGGACTGCTCTTATCTCAAACCATGGGAGTTACATTCATTCCATTCTCCTCCCCACCCCTACGGGAGCAGGGGGAGGAAGGGGAGGTGAGTGAGCGAGCGGCTGTGTGGTTCTGAATTACTGACTGGGCTTAAACCACGACAAGGAAGCACAGAAAATGAAGGGTTTAAGCGGGAAGATGTAGAAAAATAATCTCTTTGTGGACAATACTGAATCTGGAAAGGACAGGTTTTGATAGAGGTTACAGTTACACTGGAAATGCTTCACTTGAACACTGTGTTAACTCCACTCTCAAGGAAATCTGTTGATTCAACAGCAGCAGACAAGGATCAGCACGCTGTCAGACATACGGGGTGTCCTGTAGCACAGAGCCTTTCCTTCTCACTGACAGCAGCAAACAACTCAGTGTAACCAGGTGTTCTCCTACTCCAAAAGTTCACTTTGACAATGCGTCTGACTGTCCTGGGGGCTGCACTCCCCACAGGTTTCCCTGGGCTCTCACTTTTGTTGCTGCAAGGCATGTTAAAGAGCAGGAGAAGGGGACAGGATCACTTAGCAAGAAGCACTCAGGCAACCCAGGAGCCCTCCAGGGCTTCCTCCTGCAATCGAGCCAGATAGATGTATCACTGCTTTGTGGACCCTATGGAGAAGATAACCCAGCTGCAGCTGGTGTATGCCAGAAGCACAAGAACTGGGCCTGCACTTTGCCCAACCAAAGCCCTTAAGAAACATGGGACGGGATGAACACTCCATAACGTGCCTCTATGTTTACCAGGACATCTCTGCCCTTTCCTCCTCTCAGAAATGAGATCTCAGTGCTGCTTCTTGGCATCTAAAGTTATGTACCTACAGGAACACCATTTTTGGATTTTTATTCATACTGCATATGAATTATCACTCATTGAATAAAAATACATCTCCTAGACTCTGTATGTGCCAGGAGAAGGAGGGTTATTGCCCGAGGGCCTCTCCTCTGACAAACCTGCATTGTGATGCAGTTTAAAAACAGTAACAACCAAAAAATCCAGTCCCGTGCCTGTAGGAAATAAAAGTTGTAGCCAACTCTAACAGATGTTTGAAAGAATAACGTAACTGTCGTGGACCTAGAGTACAATGCAAGACACTGCTCAGAACAGCAAGAGTTTTGTTGATCTTCATTGCAATGAAAGTGCAAGCATACAGTGCAGCAAATAATTTCCCTGCAACAGCCTTATCTCCCTTGCGCTCTACATATAGCAAAACAATTCTAATTCTAAATATATTTTCCTGACAGGTATTTCCAAATCCTCCCAGGGTGCATTAGTCATTAGCACAGTTAACTTCATTACACCAACATGAATAAATCCCACTGTGTCTCTGGCAAAACTAATTGGAGGAAAATTCGCATCCAAATGGAAACATTTGGCACTTTTGCATTCAGTCAAGAAATAGCAACCTGAAATCTCACTTCCCGCAACGGTATGTAGGGATTGCTGTAATATGTGCTATTTTCAAGAAATCTAATATTATTTACCAAAATCATGAGATCTTACGATAGAAAAATGTTTTCCTGAGACCCAGACCTTTGTGCCTTACCAGGCATGAACCACATCCATTTTGCTAGTTTAGGAGCTACTACATTACTAGAAAAAAGTTATGAATCCAAGTCTGGTAAGTCTACAGCATCACACTCCATATGTAGAAATCCTACAGACTGAGAGATTTAGAGTCACTGCAGTTGAGGCAGCAAATAAAGAAGGCTGGGGCACACCTTAGAGTGGATGTGGAGATCATCACCACCGGGTAATAAGGTTACAAACATTAAAGACAAATGGAAGAGCTGAGTTGAAAGTCAAAGTGTGGAGCAGAAGGCAGTGTTGGAGAATTACTGCTTGTGCACAAGAGCACTTGCTTCTTTGTCTGGTGGTGTGCTATCGATGAAGGCAGCTTGAAGCACTGTGAGGGTGCTGAGGCGCTGGCACAGGGTGCCCAGAGAAGCTGTGGCTGCCCCATCCCTGGCAGTGTTCAAGGCCAGGTTGGACACAGGGGCTTGGAGCAAACTGCTCTATGGAAGGTGTCCCTGCCTGTGGCAGGGGGTTGAGTTTTAAGCTCTCTTCCAACCCAAATCAGGCTGAAGTTTGTCACACAGAAATGGCAAGGAAAATCCATTATCTGAGCCCAACATTTCACATCTACAAGGTGTTTGTAGTTACAAATGTATGCTTCTGATTAAATTACTTCCTGCTTTGGTAAAGCAGTTGCTAAGAAAGCAAGCAAGCCAGTGGTCTGAACAGCTGCAGAATCCCATAGCACTAAGCAGAAACTCCATAAAACTATTAGTAGTGTTCAATACAAATAACAAAGGTCCTTCGTTTTACTAAACCGCATGCTTAACTGAGCTTACTCTTTTATTTTTAAAGAGACACTTGTCAAGTTGTGCTTTCTCCTCTCCCACCCCCAAAAAAAGCTTCTCAAACCTTACACACCTTCATATTGTTTTGTAGCTTTTATTGCTTGGAAATTGAAGTCTTGGACTTCAGTTACAACCTGAACTTCCAACCCAGCTGAACTATGCTAAATTTAGGATGATTCCAATCGAACAGTCTATGAGACTCAACAGTCTCCTGAAAGAGCTGATTTTGCTACACACACATAAGGGAGCTGCCTGCCACTGGCGTATGGCCCTACAGTTCCATTAATAGCTGCTGCAGTTACTAATGAGGTCCTAAGCAAGGCATCCTACCTTACATTTGTAGCGACAGAGAGAAATGGTTTTGAGTTGAATCACTAGTTCCTCAGGAGCTCTAAAATAAAGAGTTCTTCTGTATTGACCACAAAGGAAGGATCCTGAAGCCTAATGTTAGACACAGCTCTAAAAGGAGGGAAGTAAAAGCAATGGTGACATTACGCAGCAAGGACAGCAGCAACCTGAGGGACAAGGAGACACATTTCCATACTTACTAACCACTGGCAACACAGAGTGGGGACCCAGACATAGTCTGTCACATCAATTTTTTGTTTGGGATTAATTTTTCCTGTTTTGCCCATCAAAAATTTAGGCATTGAAGCTAAAGAAGAGCCAGTGAAGAGCAATACGTTATTTATCCCATTTTCTCTTTGATGGACAGATTTTCATTTGGAGAGTTGGATCACTCCCCATTGCCTGTAACTGGGCCTTAGAGTAAGAGCTCATCTCAACATCTACCTTTCAGCCAGCTGGAGGTAGGGGAAATGAATCATATTGTAGGTACTCACACAAATACTACAGAGATAAAAAAGGAAAAGGAGCCGAATGGCTGCCACTCAGAGGTAATAATCATTTGGGGGCTGCTGCAGCTGCACACTTTATGTTCAAGTGATAGACACTCGTCTGAAATTAGTACCTAACATTCAAATGCAAGCTAGAATGGGTAATACCTCCCAGCTGCTACTGACAGGAAGAGTTTGGACTAGAAAGGTCAATGCCTGTATAAAGCCATGTTGAGGTAGGGACAGGAGATCAGAAAGTTCTCAGGTCTATGTTTAAAGGACACTAAGTATTAAAGACAAGAAAAGACATGCCACAGGGATGGGTGCAGCCAACTGCACCAGTACTTTGCAGTTTGCTCTTCCCAAGGGAGATCAATTCCCAGGTTTCCTGGCATGTCACTGGCAAAGCAGCCCTGGGAAGTGTCTGTGGTGGCAAGCCCTGCTCTGGGGGAAGCAGGGCCACCTAGAGCACCCCAGCTTCTGCCCACTGGGCTGTAAGGAGGGCACCTGGAAAGGGTCATCTGCACACATTTCACCATTCTAATATGTAATAATGAGTTGCTATAAAAGAGTATGAAAGGGATGTAAAATAATTACTACAAAGAACACTAGAAACTCCAGTAACACTGAATCAAACTGACTACTACTTGGGTAGTGGAAATTAGGCCCAAATAGCATTCAAAATACTACAAAAAAGGTCTATTTTATCCCCTGGAATTATCAGAATTAATGCCTTAATGCAGAACTCTAAATACATCCCCAAAAAGCCATGAACTCCTGCTTCACCATACAGGCTCTGTCCCTCTTTGCCAAGTCTTCCAGTTTTGTCCAGTGAAGCATGATGAAAAGCACAGAACAGATTTCCCTTCTCCATCCTCCAGTCTCTTTCTCCTGTAGAAGCTCCATCTCATTGGCTTTTCATGCTTAGGAAGGCTTGCAGGAAATGGAGACTAACTCCCTCTCCCAGGGAACAAACCAAAGGACAGAGCAAGGACTGTTGCAGCTGACCTAGTCCTCAGCCTTTACTTGCTATGGGTGATCTTTCGTGATGGGAACTTCGAAAGAAACCAAATAGTCTACAGATTACTGTATGTCCTCTCTTACTGCTCCTCCAGATTGTCAAAATCAGAAGGATAAGCACTGGTTTTGGTTATCCAAAAAGCCAACTGCAGAATCAAACCTTTCTTCTTAATGAGAATGGCACTGAGCAGGGTAGACGGGAGGCACTAATCACTATTATTTAGTGGTTCAAACAGTACCTCAGTAACAAGCAATTGAACAAGAAAGGCTTCATGGCCCCCAAATCATTTGACTTCAAAGAAACACAGATGCAAAACACATTTCAATAAGGGAAAAAAACTGATTTTAGACTGAAATTTGTTTCTGATAAAGTATTTTCAATTCCTTACCTATTATGACATGGACTTTTAGCTCTGCATTGATGACCAGTAACTAAGGCACAGGAGAAATAACTAAAGAGTTCACAGCAAGTCAACTTGGCAGACTACATCTTCTTTACCAATTATACAACATCGAAAACACCAGGAATTTAAAAGCAGCAGCATCTCTTGGAGTTCTATGCAACAGCTCACCCCCAAACCCAAGTCATTAAAATGACAAGTCAAATAGGGTTAAACAAGATACCCATGTCTGCTCTGTACTGATTACAAGCTCACTCCATAGCTCCCAGGGCATTTTACTGATTGACAGCACACAAAATAATGGGTGTTTAGGACTGACCCAATTCTCCCTGTTGACATACCTGTTATGACATTGCTTCATAACCACCCAACCTATTTTTAACCCATTTGGATAGAGTAATGAGAGAAAGATACATTTCAAGAAAGAGAGACTACCATAAGAAGCAAAGTATGGTAGTTTCACCCATAGCCCCCTTTGAGAACATAACCCCTAGTTATTTATGGGAAACAACTTTGCAAGCCAAGGCTAGATAATGCCATCTCTACCAGCAATGGCAAACAGAGCAGAGATACAGAATCATAGAATAGTTAGGGCTGGAAAGGGCCATAAGATCATCCAGCTCCAACCCCCTGCCATGGGCAGGGACATAGGACACATCTTACTTGAACATGGACAGGGCAAGGGACTGTGCAATAATATGACCAATCCCTGGCAGTAACAGGTCAAGCCAAGGACCAGAAGCAGCTAATGGCACCAGTTTATAGCTTTCCCACAATGAAACCTCCACACTAGTTATGGACAATAGGGTGAGTTCTGGCATTATGGTGACTGTAATGTTTATTAACTAGTCTGGAACAGGGGAAGTATCCAGAAAGTCCTTGCTGCTGTTTCTTTGTTCAGAACCTCTCTGTGACTTGAATGGATTCTTTTTATTGCCATTGACCTCTGAATATTTTCTATGTAACACAAAAGTTTTAAACTCTCAATTAGCAGCACAGGATGCCTGAAACATTTCTTTATCCAGTTTTGTAGTGTGTTTTTTATGGATTAAAATGTTCTTTTGGAAAATGCTTTAAAATATTTCCTCAAACTTCCTTCAGTCAACTGGGAGTATCACTTACACGGTCACATTGAACTTCAATTCACCCGAAGTCCTTATCTGCTTGGGTTTCTCCATTTTTATGACCAAAAAATGGTTTTAAACTGACAGAGGGAGACTGAGATGAGCTCTTAGGCAGAAGCTTTTCCCTGTGAGGGTGCTGAGGCGCTGGCACAGGGTGCCCAGAGAAGCTGTGGCTGCCCTGTCCCTGACAGTGCTCAATGTCAGGTTGGATGGGGCTTGGAGCAAGCTGCTCTAGCGGATGTTGTCCCTGCCCATGGCAGGGTTTGGAACTGGATGAGCTTTAAGGTCCCTTCCAACCCAAATCAGTCTGGGATTCTGGCAAAAAACCTCAACGTCTGCTGTCTGCTGGCCCTCTGAGCTCTGCCCCACATGAGGACATGAACCTCGAGGTCCTTAGTGTGGCTTCTCACTCGTTACTACTTGCTGTAAACACAGGAGTGTAACTTACACATTGGCTTTACTCTTCTTTACTCTTTCACTTCAGCTGAATGGCTGATTTAATTTTTCTGAGTCTCCCTTATCCCAGGGCTGTCCCACACCTTCTGCTAAGGCACAGCCATGTGCCCGTACAGTTCAGTCTGCCCTCCAGCTGAGACTTCCCAAAACTGCAGCCTGTAGATGGAATGTTGTGTCATCCACCAGACTTGCGAGCTGCCTTGCTGATGTGGGACAGTGTTTGAAGGTGAACACTTCTGGACCTCGCTTCACAGGGCATGGGTGATGTGGGGACAAGATATAATGAGCAGGGCCAGTGGCTTGCCATAGCCTGTTTCTTCCCTATGCAGCTAGTGATACCAGGATGCTTAAGCAGCCCTGAAGGAACATAACAGAAGGAATTATAAAGCTGGGGTCTATTAAAATACCCAAAACACCACCAATACTGAACAATCACTGAAGTGTTACCACATATAGCAGGGCAAAAGGGTTCTTACTAACTTTGTAGGCTCTGAAATTAAATACAGCCACTAAGAAAGCGCTTGGAGATCTGCAAATGGAAGAGCTATTTTTCTTCATGTAAAGAAATCTGGAAGGTTCTATACATACCCTCAAGCTAGGGAATGATCATCCTTTCAAACTCAACCCAAAGGTATCATAAAATCCTGCAGCTCTCTGTTGCCATACAGTGTACTAACAGCAAGCTCATACAGGATCCTACTTAACAGTTCTTTCTTTTATTTAGTCAAGTCTTTGCAGAAGGTTTTCTGGTGTCAACAGCTTTCTTTACAGTTATTAGAGCAAAAGTGCATATGCTGGCTTTTGATGGATGCATTCTGAAAAGACGGAGCCACAGGGAAGCCCAAGGGTAACACAGCTGCAGGGAAAGACCTGGTTTGCTGCTTTCATTAGGCATCAGCTTTGGAGAAGAGAGATTTTGAGAGCTTTGTATAAAAGGCTTAGGGCCACCAGAAATTTGAGAAATTCCATCAAATTCTTCTGTTTTCCCCAGGGAAAAGTGATAGGGAAGATGTTCAACACAAGGTGAATGGTTTGCATTCGTGCTCCTTTCTCTTGAGGGGATGGGAATGAGGGAGTGTCTGAAGAGCTTTAAGGAACTACTGGGAGGTACTCTTCCAAATATTCAGCTTTGATGCTACCATAGGAGTGACACCAGAGCTGAGATTAGGACAGCCTCTAGTATTTTATTCTGAGTGTGCCGATAGACCAACTTCTTTCCTAAGCTCATAGGGTGGTCATCATCTTTGTGCTACTACTGCCTGACCTAGTATAAATGTGTCCATCAGCATCAGTTTTTTCCTAAGCAAGATTTACAGCGTACCTCAGTAGGCAACAGAAAAGATGCCTGTAGTAGTCACTGCTAAATACCTTACTCCCAAATAGTCCTCATACCTCTCCTTACTGTTAGGAGTTAGCCTCATCCTTTCTCAGCCATCCTATTCTATTTTGGAGAGAAGAAAACAAACAGAGTGTACTATGAGCCAAATTTTAAATGTATCTGGGTACCTGAAAAGGCAGATAGGCACCTGCTTGGATTTGAAGACACGCCAGAGCTGGTTAGGTGTCCAAATGAGATAAAAGGCGGCTTAAGCTGCTTGCATATTTTTAGGGGAAAAAAACAACCAACCTCCTGTCCAGTGCCTCACTACCTATATAAAAACATTCTGCATCTAAATCCCCTTGATCAAGCGGAGCTCAAAGGACTCATCCATGCTCACAAGGGGGGTCTGTTGGTCCCTATCCCATTCCCCGTAGCAGGCTCACCCTTGGCAACCACAGCCCCGAGTCTTTGCTGCAGTACCAACAGCCCAAGCCCAGGGAGTTGCTTAAACTTAGGGCGATACATCAGAGAGCAGAGGGAAGCAGGGATTGACAAAAGTGGGTTTTCCTCAGGGGACCTTTACACTAAGATCAGAACTTCCAACATCAGCAAATCCGCTCTACAGCTTGTCTGAGCTTTCATTTTTCTTGAGAAAAACCCAAAGGGAAGAAGGGCAGCCAGCTGGAGTAGCCTTTTGTCATTGTGATGGCAACCACTGTACACAGCAGGGCTTGGGAATAACACCAGAGGGAAGGTTGATAAGTCAGCTCCAACATGGAATGTTACCTGCCTCTTTCAGTTGCCAGCCTCAAAGACAGGCAAGGGCTTTCACTGGAAGTCACTGCCAAAGTTGCTGTCTCACAACATTGAATAGTGCTAGGCTAGAGCTGCCATCAGTCACAGTTGTCATAGACTAAGTTGTCATAAATGGAGCAACTGAGCACCAATTAACTGCACTATAATTTGTTTATTTTTTAAGACCCCACATCTGGGAGCATCTCTTTTTCTAGAGGCAAGGTTGTGCCAAAGTATCCAAGATAAGTTAATGAATTTTACTAGTGAAAGTTTTCATTTGCAGCCCAGCTCCTCTCTGCTAACGGAAGCTGGGATGTTGGAAGAAAGAGAATAACACACCACAGGGGATTGGGAATGTCGTGGTTTCAGGTGCAGGCAATATTTTCTGAAAGCAGTGGCCACGAGATGCCAAGCTTCCTGCAGACCAGGTGACACAGTGTCCTCCCCTTGTTCCAGGCAGGGTGCAGGCACAGGCTGAGCACTTGCACTGTGAGCACTGTGCTGGGAACCCAGATGTCTTAATGGACTGAGATAATTTTTCCCCTTCATAAGCGCACACAGCTAGAAGAGAAATCAGCTTTTCATGTATCTGGGTGTGGAAAAACCAGACTGAATGTCAAATCCCAATGTGAACCAGGAAGTAATCATTGCCTAAGAGAAAGCGCTGGAAGAGATCTCTGCAAAAGTGGTCTTTTTCACCCAACTGTCAGCCAAACAGTCGCTTTATTAGAGCAAGTGAGAAATCCCACAGTGAAACAAACTGGAAGCACAGAGCATTTCCCACATTAGTTCACAACATGTGCCTACTGCAGCAGTACCCTCCCTCCTCCTCCAGGATCATCACCCACATCCCTACAGCAAACACAACCACTTGCAAACAACCAAGACAAGCTCCTCCTTGAAACCTGCACTCCCTTTTGAACCCTAAACTGTCTGCTGATGCAAAATACTCTGATCAACAATTACAAAAAGGAAGGAGCACATCACATTGAAGACCAACAGGGTAAGTCAACTGGATGAAGAGATCTGAGGCTGGCAGCACCGAGGTGATGAAGGGAATTACTTGAACACTGCAACACTGAGGTGGCCTAACAAAATACACACGTGGTTGACTAGTAAGTGAAAGAAGCTGGGTAGGGAATTACTGTTTCCAAAAGAAGAGTAACATGAATAAAGAGTCATACAAACAAAAATGAAGATATATTGAGTACTAACTGCCCATGATAGACATATAGCAAAAATCCGCACAATTAACTGACTTCAGTCTTTTTTGATCCGCATTATTTTTAGTAAGTTCTTCTGAGATACTCCATGTTGACTAACTCTGTTTTTACCACAAACACCTATAGAACAGAAACACATAGTATTGAAATTTCATCAGCTCATATCATCATGAGACACGGACTTTTATTCTGGTTTGGCCCCAAGCCCCTGATTTACAACTGAGCCTGAAAAGCAATCAGATTGTAACTGGGCTCCTTCTGTGGATGCCTGGTTGCTCTGGCTTCAAGAATTCTTCAGTCACAGCTAACAGAGTAAAATCCATGGGAAAACGGGTTCTGGACATTTTTCTCTACTGTTTAAATGTTTCCATTGGCTGTAGACAGTTTGTTAATAAAGGAGAAGTAAGAGTTTAAAAGGCAGCCATTCCTGTGGCTCTAGAAACAGAAATTATGAAGATCTGGAGAAAACAACCCATATCCCAAGAGGGCTTAAGTGGTAGCTTTGCAGTGGTAGATGCATTGATGATAGCCAATTTTCTGCAGCAGAATGTACAAACACTGTTCTAGTCCTGAGCACTGTAACTCATTTTGGACGATGAGTATCATTTACTCAGTGTCTTACCATTACTTTTTATTCTCTTATCCAAGTGTAAGCTTGGAATTTAATGCCAAAATAATCAAATATACTGAACTTTCTATACTGGGCAGACTGAAATCTCTACTCAAAAAAGAAATGAATGTTCAAGAACCACCCTTTTACAAACACCCAGGTATTTCTACAGTGAAAATAAATTAATCCCTGTATGTTTTCACTTCTCCTGCCTTTAAAACATATTCCAAATGGTTTCAGGAGGATGTAGAAGGTGAACATTAAGTTCACAATTTCAGCATCTAATCCTCTACAGCAGGGCTGAGCACATGTGCTCATACACCGCTGAGGAAAGTCCCTGCAGCCTTCTGATGTGTACTCATACAGACAGAAAGTGACATTTCAGCTGATTAAAATTCAATTCCAGCCTGGGAGAACTCCAGAACTTCCCAGAGTTAACTAAGATGGAGCCTTCCACGGGCTTTCCTTCTCTGACACTACAATCAGCAGGCATCTCCAAACACACTGTTTCAGTATGCAGCAGCAAACGCCTCAATGTCTTGTCATAGCTATGACAGACTGTGGATTTCTGAGACAGTCGTTGGCTTCAGTTACACATTTCCTCAGGAAGTGTATCCCTGTAGTGTGGGCAACCCCCCTCACAGTTAATTAACAGCCCTGCAAGCCATCAGCCTTATGAAAGACTGCCAACGCACTATAATTATGATACTGCATCTCCTCCAACACTACTTACAGTACATTTTTAATTCCAAGCATTATTGTTAGCATGTGCTAGAAGATACAATTTTAAATGGATGTTCTTGAGCATCTCAGGCGTTCACATAGCTCTGCGTGCAGGTCTGTAGCAGCCTGGGAGAGGGAGAAGTGCCACACAGGAGACAGTAACAACTCAGGCACAAAACACTCTGAGCATCATCTGCCAGGGGATATCATTCAGAAATATTTTAGGTCTCCTCTCTCAGCACATTTTAGATACATAACTAAGAAGGAAGAAAAGAATAAAGTGAGAGTGTTTTTCTGGTTTGACTAATACTGGACAGAGTAACTCTTCTCCCTTTTAAGTCAAAGTATAAACTTGTCTTGCTAAAGGTTGTATTTGCAAACTTCTGAAAATGTCATGGAAAACGGGTAATACTTAATCTCTGTGTAAGGATTTCATATAAAATACATGTCTGGCTCTCTGAATTCAAGAATAGCAAAGAGAATCATCTCAGGGTTACAGAGAGTTTGGAAGCCAGAGGCATCTGTCAGATTCAGGCCAGTCCTGGGCTGTGGTGAAACAGGGAGTATGGCAGCAGGGAGGAGCAGGGGCTGCCGAGGACAGAGGTAGCTGGCGATAAGAGAAAAGGATTCAGAACTTAGTCTGGCTCCATTTTCATTCTCAGCAGAATATTGGTTTTCCCCTGCTGTCTTAGGTACATCACAAGGCGGCACCTTGAACAGTTGGTAGTAAGGCACGCTTGTGCTTAATAGAGACATCAGCAGCCCCAGGTGAACCATGAAGGAGCTCAGCTGCAGAAGCACATCTCCTACCTCTGACTGCACCATGTAGCCTGTACTCTGTGCTAGGAATTGTCTAAAGAAACAGATCATGCATATACATGCACAAAAACTGATGCAATGCACCAGGCTACAGATAATCTACTGGGCTCGTACTATGTATGCTAGTAGCAATACATAGTACTATCTATCTGTCTATCTATCTATCTATCTATCTATCTATCTATCTATCTATCTATCTACCTGAGCTTAAGGACGGCACCTGAGAACATGCTAGATGTACATCCCCGGAATGCAAAGCCACCAGCCAGCAAGCAAGAAGCGCAGCCACAAACTACTTAAGGCAGGCAGCTGTATGGCGACACGGACACACATCAGCTGCAGCCACTGATTAAATGGAGCAGCAGCAAGTGGCACCAAACCCACCACCCCAGTGCCACTGGCATGCTGATCTTTGTCCACATGCTGCGTGCTCCAGTGCCGCTCCTCGCACTCTCCTCACACACTCCTGTGCACTTCTGCATCCATCAGGGAACAGGACAGGGGCTAACCACTTAATGCACTGAAGACCAATATTGTTTCTGGCTACATCATTATTCTTAACTCTACAATCTTTTCTAGATGTAAATCACTCTTTTCCTAGGCTGGGAAGCTCAGTCAGTGTTAAAGATCAACTAGCTGCCTGGCACGCGTTAGAGCTCTGACAGGTCTATTTATAACCTGAACAAACTCTTAACAACAAGCGGTCTTTGCTGATGCTAATCGAGCAGTTTGTTAGCCTTGGGTATTTAAATATAACTAGAATTCTTCCTAAAGCTGCAGCTAGCGTGCACCTTTTTGTGCCACCTCTATGTGGAAAGCAATGCTATTTTAGATGAAGCATGAGAAATCTTGACTAGGACAGAAAAGGAAAAAAGGGAAAAGCAGATTGAAGGTCTCCCAGTCAAGGTATAAATTTTATGCTGGTTCTTTGCATGATTCTGTGATTTAGTGTTAGTTTTAAACCACAATTCTGGATCCCACACATTCCTGGAACATAGAGGAAGAAAAAGGAGTTGGGGATGCAAGAAAGATTTCTCTTGGCTTCAGTGGGTTGGATCCAGCCTGTTATATAAATAAGCAACAGCACCATTTTATAATGATCGAATCAAAACCCATCACACAGGGTTGGGGAACAGACTGCCTACAATATAATTAAAATACGTTTGATTCAGCAAATGAAACAACTTGATGACTCTCTACAGGGCAGTGGGGGACGAAGCGCCCATTTGTTGTGTGCAAGGATTACTCTGCTCATTTGTTTGCCTTGTGTAACAGTTGACTTTCCATTAGCAGCCACCTCGTATTTCATTTCAAAGGGTTTCTGCAATCTAATCAGTCTGTAAAATGCACCCCTGCCCAAGACAGAGGTGTGATTACAGCTGCCGTACTGCTCTGAATTACAGCTTTATGACTCTGGCAAGCCAACTGTGCTTCATGGAGCAAAGCAAATTTAGAAATGTTTCCATTTGTTCTTTGCTTATAGAAAGTTCAGAGGAATCTGAATTTCCGCACCAGGCATGAATCCCAAATAGATCCGTCATGAACCACTGACGGCTCCTGGTGACACAACGCACCATGGCAAACCCTGCTACATTTGAGCAGAACTGAGGAAGATCAGCTTGAAGCTACAGGAAGTCTGTCTCCACTTTCATTTGTGCCTGCAAGCGGGGCTCTGCTGGCCCCCATCCTGGAGTTCATGGGTCTCATTCTGGGCCATCCTCCTGGGATGTTCAAATAAGACAAAGGGCCATGGCCCCAACCTATCGCACATGTGTTAGAGCGTGTCTTAAAAGCCTTCTCTTAGCCTGAAGATGAGAGGGCTCAGGGGCGACCTTATCACCATGGTGGTGGTACAGCCTTGAACCACCTTCCAGAGCATGGGCACTGTAAGGAGAGTGGCACGCCAGGAGAGAGAGTCTGTCACTTGCACTGACAACATGCACTTCCAAGGTACAGATGGTGGGCGCCTCCTCTTCACCCTCCTTCCCACAGGGAGGT
Source organism: Forpus xanthops (assembly GCA_032466535.1). Classification (NCBI taxonomy): domain Eukaryota; kingdom Metazoa; phylum Chordata; class Aves; order Psittaciformes; family Psittacidae; genus Forpus; species Forpus xanthops. The sequence continues at coordinate 13,776 of JASSUY010032055.1, forward strand.
CTTTTACCTTCACTAAGTGAAAACTGAAGCATGAGAAAGCACCTTTTCAAACACAGAGGGCTTTCACTTTTTACACTTTCAAGTTCCAATTCAAGTATATGCTTCTTGCAATGAAGACAGACAAGAATCCTTGCCTGAAAATCTAGCTGGGGTACGTTTGTAAAGGACTTGGAAGAAATTATGACTCAGAAAAGCCAAAGAGGATTGCCCATCTTTTTAACACATGCTAACCTTTGCATTAGCGCTGTTATTGACTAATAGGTAAATCTGTCTCAGTGCAGGCCATTACCAAAGTAGGACAGTCTGGTGAGGTGTAGGAACAAGAGGGACATGCTAGGTGTCCTGCAGCCACTCACCACCACACACCCTGGGAAGGAAACCTGCAGGCCCTGTGAATAAGTATGATGAATTGAAGCTGCAAAGCACACGACAGAGCAAGAAGGCGGCAGCGTTTCCCCTGCTCCCTTACGGTGTGTCACAAACCATTTCCCATCACTTGTACTACATGTTGCAGCACACTGGAATTATTTCCACCCGCTCCCAACATTTCTGGTTTAGTTTCTGTACAGATGCATGAGGATCTCTGGAATATGCTTCTGCCCTTCAGGCATGTTGATGAGACAGTAAAGATTGCTCCTTCCAGCCTCAGCCTGCTGACATGGCCTTCCCCGGCTCCAGAAATACCCACCACATGTTTCCAGTTCTTTGCTTTGTTCCCCTATTTAAAATGTAGCCACAATATACACAGATTTCACCAAAGTTGCAGTGAGCACCTGAGAGAGAGCCCTGTTGTCATGGCACCCCCAGGGACTTGCCACAGTAAAAGCAGAGATGCTTCTGCTGAGCAAAGCGACAGCTGGCTTAGGAAACCCACATTTAAAACACCTTAAAGCACCTCTGCTTCACTGTGTAAGATGATTCTTAATTGAGAGCTGCTTTGTATAAAGTGGATGTTGCATACATAAATAATCCCTACATGTTTGCACAGTGCAAGCCACCCAGTGACACAGTGCTCCTTTGGAAGCACAGGTAGGATGGCTTTTCAGAGCTCACTGGAATTCATTTTGAGAGAGACTTGTTTGACAATTTTACTTTAAAATCGATCAAAATTGCTAGGTTGGTTTGAGAAAAAAACTTTCCAGCTTCAGGTGCAAAATACAGCTCCGGGCTAAGCCACCGCAGAGCCAGCACAGCCCTTCCTGCAGAGCTCTTCAGACACGGCACAGGTTACGGGAGATGAGCTCCGGCAGCCCACAGGCAGCAACACAACAGGCATGTCGCTGGCTTCCCCTGACATGAGCAACCTGTGATTCTCACACAGAGACGTACAATTGCTTTATGGAAAAGAAAACTGAAACCTGTTATGAGAGGCAGGACAAGATTTCACTGTCGCACTGCGTGCAACATGAAGTACATAGAAAGGAAACAGGGAAAGAAAAATAGACCTTCATTACACGTATCTGAAACATTGCAAAGACCATCCTCTGGTACTGTTGGCTGCAGATTTGTCAGTACTGAAGCCTCTGAAGGACTTTGGCTCCTGGCAGAACCCAAAAACACTGCTGTGTTCTTCTTATGCACACCTACTGTTATGTTTCAAGCTTCAGCTCTTCCCTGGCACAGCCCCCAGGATGCAGGAGGTTTGTGCACTTCCCATGTAAAAAGCAGCCCATGTAAAAAGGAAACCATGTAAAAGCCACAAACATGCCCCAAAGGCTGCACCTTCCAGAGAGCTGAACACAGCGCTATGTCTGGGTGTTACCTGGGTGCACTCACAAGCTTCAGTCAACAAAACCCAACTCTGCTAGATACAGTATTATTTGTAGAGCACATCCAGGAGCTCCAATATGTAGGTGCATTATCCAAACTGCCCCTGACACAAGCTAGACTTCCTGCTCCCTGACATTTGGAATATGCCAAATACCTGCATGGCTTTTGGAGGAAACCCCAAAACCCAGTTCAGAAGCAAGTAAGAACGTAAGTACTAGATCAGAAAACAGTGAGGACAGGAAATGCTTTGAGGAGAGTCTAGGTACAAGGGAAGTACACAGATGTGTCATCCCAGGCTCCAGTCATATGTGACTCAGGGACTTGACCTGAAGTTGCTGTCATTGTATTTAGAGAGCCTATTCAAACACAGTGTATTGGAGAGTTTCTTCTACTATGGAGAACAGTCACCAAAGCAGCAGCTGAGCTTTGATGTGGGGGCAGGAAGACATGCAGTGTCATGCAATGTCCTTGAAGCTCTCATCTGGTGTCACTCGGCATCCCCATGTGACATGAACTGGACACAAGCAGCACTGAACACTTCTCAGACTAAATGTCATTTCTGAACATCACAAGCCAAACTGATAAGAGAAATCAGAAGAAAAACTTTCTCACATTCAAAATGCCATATTAGGCATGCAAGAAACTATAAAATTAAGGAATCATTAGTATAGGAAATGTCAATGCCGTGAGTTATCATATTGTGTTTATGTAGAAGGAGTTTGCCCAAGCCTGGATGAAGCAGGAATACCAAGCTCTACTGCTGCAGCTTTAGACCAAACCAGAAAGGTATGTTGACAAAATGCTTGTTAGGGATAAAATCCAGCCCCAAAAAGCCAAGCACTTTTTTACCAAAGACAAACCACATAAGCCCCTTCATAAGGCTGAAGTGATACAAAGGCTTTTTACTGGCACCCAGCTGATTCCCTCCTCACTGACCCAGTGTTTAAAAGCCAAGCAGCACAGAAAATGTTTTTCAACAGGTTATCTACAGAGGGGGCTGCAAGAGGAATTGGTCCCAAGTTCATAATTGATTTTGGGTTTTTAAGTACTTAAAATCCCATTAAAAATGTCAAAGTTCCTGCAGTAAGGAAGAAACCAGATCTGCATCACAGTGAAGCAAGAACCCACTTGAACATTGCACAAAAGGGGTGTGTGGAAGGGAGCTAGGACAAGACCCCTGACATGGAAGGGAAGTGGCTGCTGCAGACATTTGTAAAGCAGTTGACAAATTTAGATTGCCTCAAACCCACAAGCTACTCAATACTGGCCCATGGAGAGAACTGCAAGGGCAGCTAGGGTCAGAAAGACTTGGCAGCATTTTGTTGTTCGAGGAAAGCAGAAACACCACAGCCAGGAGGGCAATGGTAGCGGAGGACTGGGATGCTGGGACTCACACCCTCTCAGGTGCAACCCACCCCTTCCCTCCAAACCACCCACCTCTGACAGAAATCCCCTGAGCACTTGCACAGCATCAGAGCGATGGGATGGAGTCACAAGGTGCCTCCCCACAGCAGGAACAGGGAGGTGGAAAGGAGACAGCAAAACATCCGGAGGACGAAGAGAGGATCAGGAACACAAAAGGGAAGAAAAGGGGGAGAATTACATAGCAAGACAAGTAGAAATTTAAAAAGAAAGGTTAGAAAAGAGCAGGATGTTGAAATCAAGGAGCAATTAAAATAATCAGTGCCAAAATGCCTGGAGACCAGCCCAGAAGCTTTGGCAGCAGGACAGCACACTGGCAGGATCTGCAGCAGGAATAAGTTCTTCACAGGGCCCTTTCATTATTCAAAATACAGCAGGTTTGAAGCTGGAAGAGTAGAAAATATTTAAGCCCTTTGCTAAAGGCCTCCAGGAATGCCTTATGCAGACACAAGTTCACTAATCCTATGGAAAAGCAACAAAGCCCCACCTGAAGGGTGACACTGAGCACTTCCCACACCAAAGGCAACATCCTGCCACCCAAAAACACTGTTTTACTAGCCCATGACCCATTCCCCATGTCTCTATGGACACTGGCATAACACTGTCATCCTCCACAACATCCAGAGAGGTTTCCTTTGTGAGAGAAACTGTGAGTTTTGAAAAGTGAAATATTTCATAAAATCATAGAATCAACCAGGTTGGGAAAGACCTTCAAGATCATCAAGTCCAACCAATCCCCAGCACCGCCAAGGCCACCACTAACCCATGGCGCTAAAAGCTTCGTCTGCAGTTTGTGAACACCCCCAGGGATGGTGTTACTTGACTCAGTTTGGGATGTCAATGAGATCTCCCACTACCCTGGAGTTTGCTGCTCCTCTGGTTGGGCAAGAGACAGCAAAGGGAGGGAAATGGAGCTGCAAATGCTGCACATGAAGCTAAGCAAGTCACAGGTTTTACATGTACATCTTCAAAACTTCGCTACTGAAGATACCTGCACTGCACCCTGACTGTGTGGGAAGGGAATAAACCAGCAGCACAGGAGGGCAGGGATCTCTGCTCCACGACTCCAGCAAGTCCTCACTGACTCATCTCACCTTTGAGACCCTGGACAAGAAGAAATGACATTGAGAGAAATGTACCTGAAGGGCACACAGAGGTGGCTGAGTTGAGAACGAGCGCTCACGTTTACACTGTTGTGCTGCCAGTCACTCAGCACCGAAGATCCTGCTTTCCTGTACATGATTACACACGGATTAGATGGGAAACATCACACTTGAAAGTTCCCCATCTAACCCAACCTGGCTCCGCAGTGGAAGCACCAACACCTGCTGTTTCCCAAGCTGCTGCAGCCAGCCTGCACAAAGCCTTCAGTAGCATCCCAAGGACAGAGCCCATCCCATGGACATCCTTTATCCTGCTCCTGCTTTAAGAGATCATCTTCTCCTCTCCTCAGGTGCTAATCATAGCAGTAGATATAACTCAGCAGTTTGTTGATGTAATTTAGCTACTGAAAATAAGCTACACGGGCCATAATCCACAGTGATCCAAACGCAAGGGATTTGGATTACAGGGAATCTGGTTTTGCAGTAGCCTAAGGATGGACTGTATAACATGAGTCAATTTTTCCCCTCTATATTATAGCCATATTTAATCATCAAGCCACGGAAAACAAATTAGCAGCCAGAAGAAGCACAGCTCTTTCCTGTGCCCAGGCAGCTGCTGATGCTCCTGCTGCCATCAGTCACTGTCCCCACCTGTCCCTTCTCACATAGCTTGTGACAGTAATAGACCTCAAGGACTCCAAGGCCCAAACTCTGTCTTTACGTAGGGGTAATGCAACAGCCAAGGCTGCATCAGTTGCTCCTTTTCTAGACAGTTCCTTGCTTCTGGTGCATGAGACAAAACACAGAGAATAACAGTGTGAATAGTAAGAATAAGCAAAATACCAACCAGAGGGGTCACCTCCTTTTCCAGCTGAAGTCAAGATCTCAGAGCAGCTTTACTACACGGGTTTACTGATCCAAAAGCTTGCACTGACTGCTCTGGGATGTGTCCTGCCTGCCTGCATTCTTTTACAGCCCAGGCGGACCTCCGGGTTCCCTTTGCCACCTTGATAATGTCATCTGCTTTCCTCCTCATCCACCCCACGTCTTTCTCTTTTTGCATTCCCCTTTACAGATTGATGCCAAATACCTCTTCCCTTGACTAACACAAGGGAACTGCAATGTTGATAAAAGAGGTTCATACCAGATTTTAATTAAAAAAACCAAATGCTTCTTCCTTGGGGCAATTTTGCCTGTGTCCGTACGTCCTGGGATCAGCTGAACCCAGGACACCGTACAAAAACACTAACATGACTTTGTATAGTGCTCGTTTGCCGTGCTGTATTTCAGCTCACAAAAACATCCAAAGGCTGGTGAGGCAATCCTGACTGTCCTAGCAAGAGTTTAATGTCATACCTAAAAACAAAACCACATGGGTTCCTGACATTAGCTTGTGACCTCGTGTGCACAGAGCTGCAGCTTCGTCTCAGTGAGTTGCCACAAGCCCTTCATTCCAGTCCTAACCTCTTATCCATGTCCTCAGGGTACCAGTCTACCCCAAGGGTACACAGGGCTGTAACTTGGGCTCAAGATTCTTGACCTTCCTTTAGTCATTTCAGTTCCAGCTTCTGACAGTGGCTTCCTGAGGCAGGTTAGCTCTGGGCATGGCAAGAGGGAGTGAAAAAAACCCATCCTGCCAAGGGCAAAATTCTTTTCTTAGCTCATCCCTGAAGCTCCAGAAGCAGTGAAACAGTCAGGACAGCCCATCATACAAAGCAAGAGCTCGAATAAGCTTTGGACTTCTTTTGAAAAGCTTAATAAAGAGAACCTTCATATTTTGAAGGCTTAATGGCTTTAGTTCAGGCAAAATCTAATCTGCTTCTTTGAAAGGATGAAAAAGGAAGTGGAATACTCAGGGATAGGATGTGTACTTCTGAGGTTGAGTAGCTGCAAATTTTTCTCAATATCAATCACTCCTATTCCTGCCATGCTTGATTAAAAAAGAAAAAGCTACAACTAGATTAAACCCATTTGTCACCACAAAGGCTGTATTAGCTAGGCAAGATCTCTGGATAGAGGCAACAGGGTTTGGGTTTTTTTCACAAACAAGACAGCCCGCTTTGCTTTTGCCTTTACAAATTTATGACCTTAATTCAATAATCTTTCTCTGTACAGAGCTGTACAGAACACAGCTTTTTGAGCTGCATGCAGGATGATACCTTCAACCTCTCAGTGGCACCTGGGAGCTCACCTCATGCCAGTATCCTGAGGCCATTAAGAGCAGGGCTGGCATTTTCAGCCTCAGGCAGGGCAGTTGCTTTGCTTAAGGTGAAGCTACAGCTGGGTTGCATCCTAGTGTGGCAAACAGCAATGTAAAGAGAATGCTCACAGTGGCAATGAAGAGGCACAGATCCTGTGGAGGGCAAGGGAGAAAAAAACAGGTTGGGAGCACCAACCTCATCCCGTTTCCACAGGGTGAATCCACAAGGTCCAGTCGAAGCTCCCCCTGAGGACCAACAACCTGCAGTTCACACGTGTGGTCAGCCCTGCTGACTTCAGCAGCAAGAAACTCACTGCTGAACTTGATTCTGAATATCTGCTGCTCCTGGATGTAAGGACTCCAATCCAACACTTGGCTTTTAATACTACACTATTTGCTTGTCACTTGCCAACACAGTGGCTCCCTCCCACTTCCCTACAATAAAGCAATCCAAACTGTTGCTGCTGACAATAGAGCTAATATTTATGATTAATTACTGCAAATATTTCAAGTTTAGTGGGTTCTCCAGTGCGAGACAACATTTACAGAGAAATTCACAATATAAGATGTGAGAACAAAATTCCATAGAGAAGTGGTATCTATAGATACGGAAATCACTCTGTAAACCATACGGACACTGTAATGCAGAAGCTCTTTTGGAATAACTGATGTGATGATTTCTGTCCCATATAGGAGAAAATGGGTATGTGAGGGGGATGCTGTATTCCTCTTCAACTTTGCACAGGGGCCAAGGCTGGTATTGGGTGAATTATCATCCCCCACACTTCCTAACTCCTTCAGAAGCCAGCAGCAGAGTGTGCTCAGCGGGGCACATGTCTTTGTGTGCAGTACCTTTCAGGGAAAAAGGATGCTCAGGGTTCAAGAGGCTTTAACTGTGAGTGAATCTGGATTCTCCTTTTTGCCTTCTTTTCCACCAGGGAAGGAAGCTATCAGAACATGCTTTGTGTTTTACAACAAATGCCATACTAGCTGTACTAAAAAATAAATAATCTCCAAAGTTTCATCACACTCTTAAAGGCTTCTGTATCTTTTCGTGCATTTTTGTGATCCATATTGATAGTTCAAAGGGACAAAACCCTGTTCCACTTTTGCCTTGCACAGAGGCCATGTCCTACTTGGCTTAAAAGAAACTTGTGGAGGCTGCTAGAGGGGAAGCTTTCAAACAAAACATGTTTCTACCCAGAGAATAAGGACCACACCATTTGTGGTTATACAAGGCTCTTCCTTGCTTTCCAACTCGTTTTGCAACAGTAAACCACAAATCTGGAGAATTTTTACAAGGGCCTATAGGATCACAGAATCATAGAGCAGTCAGGGCTGGAAACAACCTTAAGATCACCCAGTTCCAGCCCCCCTGCCATGGCTAGGGATACCTCCCACTAAACCATGTCACCCAAGGATCTGCCCAACTCAGCCTTGAACACTGCCAGCGATGGAGCATTCACAACTTCCCTGGGCAACACATTCCAGTGCCTCACCACCCCTACAGGAAAGAATTTCTTCCTCAGA
>JASSUY010032056.1:0-12062 GCA_032466535.1 Forpus xanthops
TGTTCTTATCTCAACCTGTGGGAGTTGCATTCTTTTGATTCTCCTTCCCATTTCCCCAGGACTGGGAAAGAAAGAGGTGGGGGGGGGTGCACAGAACTGTTTGAGGGGCCTCAAACTACGACAAACAGGAATGACAAATCAATGTAGGCTAATTTTCAATACAACATATATAATGGAATGAATTATGTTAAAAAGATGTGCTAATGATACATGAAACATTTCCTGTTTCATGGAAAATAGAGACAATGACAATCTAAAAAAAGCAGAGTTCACTTATTAAAGACTCTGTAATCACAACAGTGTCAATTAGCAGGAAATAAGAGGTCCTTCTATGTAAGCATGCTAGTTTAAATGACTTCAGTATGTTTCAAAACCAGCTTTCAGAGATCTTGGGAAAATATAGAGACAGGTGAATAAACCAAACTGTAGCTGAGTGTCAATACTTAGAATTTTGATCTATTTTCACCTGGGTAGCTGCTGGCAGACTATTTTATTTTGCAGGCTTTCTAAGTCGTCTTAGGAGGAGTGGGTTCTAATGAGTCAAGCCATTAGCAACAAATCTCAGGCAGCAAGAGCAAGACAGCAGCAGCATTTCTAACTCATTGCTCAAACTCTTCAGAGTGTTCTATTCCAAAGGAACAAAAGCTGACAAGGTCAAACCTGAACATAAAGGCGCTTTGTGAAATGTTATTTGTACACAATACATTCCTCATTAATCTATTTCAAATGCTTACCATAGCCACCTATTAATGCAACATCTCGTGTGTTAACCATTTTCTCCTTTTTCATGCTACAAGGCTCAGAAAGTAGCAGCAGTGAGAAAAAGGTCAGATTCATACACAAATTTTTAGCCACCACAGAAAATCAAAGCGTGTTTTATTGGCAGACTGTCTAAAAATATTTATTAATAGATCAGAAACCTTTACTGATATTTCATTAACTATTCAGTCCCTCCGGTAGTGACTCATAAGAAAAGCACAAGGCTCTCCTTTCTCCTTCTGTTTTTCATTTGCTCTCACAGAGAACATTTTTGCAGCATAAATCTTTCAGATTTTGTTGCCTTGTTTACATTTTTACAAACTTATCTTGAATTCTCCAAAGTTTAAAGAATCACTTTGATAAAGAAGTATTAATTTATTCCGTTTCACTGCATATCCTAAAACCTGCCACAGGAAGGGATGAGAAGATTGCAGCAGTAACTTCAGCAGTAACTTCTAAACCGCATGATTCCACCCACAGATATTCTGAAGTGAAAAGCTTTTCCTGGGTAGCACAACCTGTCAAACACAAAGATGCAAACAGCAAGCAACTTTTCCCCTATTACCAGAAGCATAATATTCAATTGCTTGTTTCTCCATTTAAATTCTTCACTTTTCTCTCAGTAATTCTCTACTATTCCATAGTCCTTTCAAATCCATGTCTGTAGAGCTAAAAAAAAACACTAACCAAACACAGCCCCCCCCAAAAAAAAAGGAAAACCAAAAAAGAAAAAATAAAAAAAAAAACAAAACACGAAGCCAGCTCTCCGCTCCCCAAATCTGGACTTTGCCCTGTGTTTTCTGTTAATAATTGGATTTCCCAGTTCAGCATGTTGCAAGGTGTTTGGGCCAGCATATTTCAGGACACCTATGTTTTGAAAACATTGGCTTTTCGTTGTGGGTTTTTATTATTATTATTATTATTAAAAAGGGAAAGTTATATAGTTACGTATCATTTTATATATTGAGAGAGTGAAATTGCCAGACTTTCAATACTACCAGGGAAATGGTATGATCCAATAGCACTTCTTGATACCAGAGTTCGTTCATACCCATGAGATTAGAGTGCTCCCCTTTCTTATCCCAGTGCATTCACTTGCTTCTCTCCTGTGCCACAGTCACCAGGATTTCATGTCCTTTCCCCAACAAGGAGACTGCAGCTGTTCCAGGAAATATGGGTAATGAATTGAAACTAAATTGGGGAGATTCAGGCTAGATACGAGGAAAAAGTTTTTCACAATGAGGGTAGTGAAACATTTGGCACCTGTTGCCCAGACAACCGATGGATGCACCATACCTGGTGACATTCAAGACCAGGCTGGATGTGGTTCTGGACAACCTGATCCAGTAGAAAATATCACTGTTCACTGTAGGAGGCTAGACTATATGAATTGTGAAGATCCCTTCCAACCCTGACTATTCTATGATTCTAGGAAGGTTGGGCAAAAAGTCATGTTGCCACTGCTGGCAGTTACCAGCCTGACATTACCAGCCAAGATCCCTGGAAATCATCTGACATTCATTTCCACAAATCTCTCTAATTTCCAGGGCCTTCCCCCACTTCCAGGATCTTTCTTCCAACCAATCTCTTCATCTTCTCTCCAAACCTCTAAGCCCCCAAATGTCCTAAATAGTCTATATGCAGAAGCACAGCAAGTGATCAATTTCCTGAATGGTAGTTTTGTGTCACCTCTCTTTACAACCTGGTTTCAGGATCACAGAATCATAGAATAGTTAGGGCTGGAAAGGACCTTAAGATCATCTAGTTCCAACCCCCCTGCTATGGGCAGGGACACCTCCCGCTAAACCATGCCATGGCACTTCTGTTTAGTGTGGGTCTAGTCCAAACCTACATCTATCTTTCACCAACTAAAGCTAGGTAGTAGGAAGCACCTGCTTGAGATTTCAAAAGTTCAGCTTCAGACATTCACCCACAAAGCAATTATCTGCTGCTTGTTAACGTTCATAATTTAAACTATTTATATCTTCAACAGTGACGCTAAAAGAACAGGAGGGAAAAAGTAAAGTATCACAACAGAGACCAATTAGTCACTCAATAAGCAAGCACAGAAGAAAAGGACAATACAGCCAAAGGTAGAGCTGCTGGGGAACTAGACAGAGGCAGCAGAAACTCAAGAATTGGTAGAGATAAGCATCTAACAGGGAAGGAGAAAGGAAACAGAATGTTGTCCTGGGTGCAGCAGTAGCAGTCTTTTTTTTTTTTCCCTCTTAGTAGCTGGTGCAGTGCTGAGTTTTTGACTTTTGGCCTGGGGACAGCGCTGATAACATCTATGTTTTTAGTTGCTGCTCAGTAGTGCTTACTCTGACCAAGGACTTTCTGAGCCTCATGCTCTGCCAGGGAGGAGGGGAAGCAGTGAGGAAGCAGAGACAGGGCACCTGACCCAAACTATCCAAAGAGGTATTCCATACCACAGCACATCATGCCCACAATATAAACTGAGGGCAGTTTCCCAGAAGGGTTAGATCACTGCTCTGTTGGGCTGGGTATTGGTTGGCAGGTGGTGAGTGGTTGTATTCTCTTCCCTTGTATTTCCCTTGTCATTGTTATTATTGGTGGCAACAGCAGTGGTTTGTGTTCTACATCAGTTACTGGACTGCTCTTTTGTCAACCCATGGGAGTTACATTCTTTTGATTCTCCTCCCCATCCCTCCGGGAGTTGGGGGCAGAAAGGGCGGAGAGGGGTGAGAGAGCAATTGTGTGGTTCTGAGTTACGGCTGGGCTTAAACCATGACAAATGTTTTCATTTTGGTTGTTATTGTTCTGCACTGAAAGCATGAAGTTTCGGATAGAATACTTAAAAATATCAAAACTTTGAAACTTTGATACTGTTGCTTTAAGTGAAATTGTATGTTGTTTCATGGAACATCTGCAAAACAGTGGAAACATGAACAGAATCCTTAAAGTAGATCTGCCAATATTAGTCACTTTGGCTGCCATCTGTTGGGAACTGCTACTGCCAGTTCATTTAGTTTTCTATAAGCTGACCCTAAAATAACTTCTTGTAAAATTATACTGGTTTTCTCACTTTCCGTAAAGAAAAGACACTATAACTTCTTTGAGCTAGGGCATGAAATGGCTTGCAAAATATCTAAATGCACTTAATAAAGATGTGCTAGCTCATACAAATGATATGCCATGAAGTTGGACACACCCTTAATATTCCATTAATTTCACTGTAAAAAAGCTTTCTCTGAACAGAAATAAATTGCCAGCTAACCTTCATGCTCACAGTTTCTTTTATTGAAGTTGACAGAGCCTTGACAAAGAACTACACCTGTTACAGCTACTAGGGTAATTTCACTAGACATCCAAAATATGGTATCATGATACATACAAGTGTATATAATACCTGAATTTCTAGAGTGTTATATTACAGTAATTAGTAAATGTCATGAGAAATAAGCATGTAAAATGCTCAAAAAAAATTAAAAAGAGAAAAAAAATTAAAAAAAAAAAGAGAAGAGATTACAGAAAAGAAATTACAAGGTACATTTTAAAGGAAGAAATGGATGCTGAAAAAATAAAATCTCATTCCCTGGATATGGTTTGAATATACAAAGAAACCCACATACGTTCTTTTTTGCCTGCTAAAGAACACACGCTTCTCATAGCAAAGCTGTATTCACCTGTGATTACTGAAGTAATATGTATGAAAAACAGTGTGATGAGGGGAGAGAAGATGGGAAACCTGATTGCACTGAATTCAATATGAGAAATGCTATTCACCACAGTCTGCCCAGATTCTCTGCTTTTTAAATCACAGTAATGCCAGTGTTCAACTCCATTTGTAGTAAGTTTTTCTGACCAGAAAATCAGACATCAACCAGGAGTTTAAAGTTCTATTTATGATATTTGCAAGGTTTATTTCAGAAAATAAATATATTATGTGCTCCAACAACTGCACATTCACATGTCAGAGAAATGAGTGGCATCAATAAATTGCCCTGGTGTTGCACAGAGATCCACAGATGTGGCACCTTCTCCTGCATGAATTTTGATAACTAACTATGGCTGTTTCTCATGCTATTTTCACCTGAAAGCATGAATTACTTTCAGAAAGGGTTCCTATTCTCATTTCACCAGGGAAGAAGCTGTCCCACTGATTTGCTCAAGGTTACATAGATAATAAAAAGTACATTTTGTCATAGAAGTGGAAATAGCTTAAGAGGAATTACATTTAAGAGAAAGCTGAATTTTATAAAAAGGCATTGAAAAAGACTTACATAAGCAAGGTGAATTAATATATACATGTACAAAAAGTAACTTGCCAATAATAATACTTATGTCCAAATACTGGAAATCACTAGGAAGTCAAAGAGAAATTCACTTCAATTAAGATGACGTCCCTGGCTTCTAACCACAAATACTCGAGTCTATGTCAACATCCAAGGCAAGTCAGGTATACTGCCAGAATCATTAGCTGCCCTAAAGAAACTGAAATACTCCAGTAGACAGAAAAGCTTGTTGCCTGCATAGACGCATGTTGTCTGAACAGATACACAGATATATATAATTACACATCTTACTGCTTTGCTACATTTACTTCAATGGAGCTACAACAATTTACAGTTGAAGACTTACACAAAATATGTTTCCATAGTTAAGTTTGCACTGTGAAGCAATACCTACTTTCAGGCAGAGGTCTTTTCAAATATGAGTATCATAAAAGATGGGTGACTGTCTATGTAAAAAAATTATTACACATTTTAAAGCAAAAAAAAAATATTATTCTTTTAAAATAAATCAGTCTTTCCTTGACCTGAAGCCAAGCCTAAGTTTTGGAAAAAAATGCCAGGTCATCCATTTTGTTACATTGTTTTTTCAGTGTTTAATGCAGTTATGTTGGTACAAAGCCAATGAAGTCAATCAAACAGCCTGTGGCCCAATAATTAAAAACACAGATAAGTTAATTTTCATGGACAGAGCATTCCTTTCCAAAAAGCAATTTCAGTTTTAGAATCATAGAATTCTGGTTAGAAGATATCTCAGGAGGATATAACAAGGAGGTCAATCTCCTACTTAAAATAGTCAACACTTGTGGTGGGTTGATCTTGGCAGGATTCAACATGCTCACACTAACCCAATCTGCCTCCTCTCCTCAGCTGGACAGGGGAAAAAAGATATGACAAAAGGGTCATGGGTTGAGGTATGGACAGGGAAAGATCACTCACTGCCACTTACAAAACAGACTCTACCCAGGAGGCCATGTATTGCCTATCAAATCAGACTGAGTAATAAGAAATAAAAAACAAATATTAAACCTCCTCCTCCCAGCCCCCCTCCCTTCTTTTTTGCCTTAACCTCACTCCTGATTTTCTCTACTTCCTCCCCACCAGGAGCACAGGGGGACAAGGAATGGGGGTTGCAATCTATTCATCATAGAGTCTCAGCTGCTCCTTTGTCTTTCAGAGAAAACTCATCACACTTTTCCCCTCCTCCAGCATGAGGTCCTTCCTACAGGAGACAGTTCTGCATTAATTTCTCCAATCTCAGTGCTTCCCTCAGGCTACAGATCTTCACAAACTGCTCAAGCTGCCCATGAGGTCACAGCCTCCTGCAGGCATTCCCCTGCTCCGATGGGGGGTCCTCCCTGAGCTACAGGTTGAGATCTGCTCCACTGTGGGCCCCCTAAGGGGCACAGCCTGCCTCACCATGGTCTGTACAACAGGCTGCAGAGCAGTCTCTACTCTGACACCTAGAGCATCTCCTCACCTCCTTCCTCGCAGACCTTGCTGTTTGCAGAGCAGTTTCTATCATATTCTCATTCCACTCTTCGACCTGCTGTTGCCCAGCAGGTTTTTCCCCACTTCTTAAATATGTTATCACATAGTGTGTCTTGGAGCTGGGTGGCATTGGCACTATTGGACACAGGGGAACCTTCCAGCAGCTTCTCACAGAAACCCTCCTGCCACAAAGCTTGGCCAGGCAAACCTAACATAACTGCATGCAGGCAAGCCTGCTTAAGACTTGATTTAGGCAAGTCTTGAAAACTGCAAAATAAAAAACCTGAATTAACACCCGGTATACAAGGCAGAAATTGTACCTACATGCAGCTTCAGCAATATATTCTATTTTAAAATCTCTTAATTTTTGTGTCTAGAATATTTGGTGGATAAGAATATGTTATGAAGTAAATGGCCTCACAGTAAAATACATTTCAGTCATGAGGCCATTTTCTCTTCTCCTGATTTATTAAATTTATATCTAAAATTTGCTTCATTGTCTCCAGTCTCCTTCCACCATGAGTCCTTTCCTCTGCCATTTGACATTTCTCCTTCCCCACATCTTGGAATACTTAGAAATAACATACATTAACGAATGTTTTGGATACTGCAAGCACATTGCCCACGTTTGTGAGTATATGGTACTCGTTGTGCCTCAAGTAGTTAACACTGCTACACTCCATCCAGAAGCTTTTAAAGTGATCCTTACAGAAACAGGAATGTAAGCCCTTCCGCAGCCTGGTTTTCACCTCCTATTTGGCTAAGAGATATGATTGTCTTTTCACGTTTAAAAGGAGGAAAGCAACTTTGGACAGTGTCTCTCACTGAAGCATGCGACATGAGAGTAGAGCACTTCCCAGGCAGCAGACATGAAGGAAACTGTGCTGCTTAAAAAAAGAAATTGCATTCCTAGTTCAAACAGAAAGCAAGCCCCTTATCTTCCAATAATGTAAAATGATCACCCCTGTGTAAAAGGATTTTGAACAAGGATTCAAAAAACAAATATACAATAATTTGCCATTTACTTCTACACTATGGTGACAACAAAGAAATAACCCACAACAATACAAAATACCTTCCACATTTATTATTGTACCTACTTAATTTCTAGGCTAGATTCTCCACCACTGGATTATTGTTGTGGCATACTTCAGTACAAGATTTGAAATTATCCCTAGATGAGAATTTCTGATAATGCTTTTATTTTTCGGGAGAAATTTACTTCTTCATAAACCTATTCTCGTCACTGCCTACATGAAGCATGGCTGTATTATTTTCATATTGATTTAAGTCAAGAATGATTTTCTGCTGCCCTTAGGCTGATTTGTCTCCACCAAAACTTACTATTCTCTTTTCCTACAGAGTACTTTTAATGCTCAGTCTGCACTGTGCCATTATTCCCCTCCTCTTTTATTATTTCTGACTGTCACATGACTCTGCTTCTCAACTCAGTTTCTCCCACCTGAGTTTTGTTTTCAAGGATTTACTTTGTTCCTGTTTGTTATTTTGGATTAACTTTGCGTTTGTTTAACTGCACTGGTTTTCAATAAAAAAAAATTGCCATGAAAATCCCTGTCCCACTCTCTATTTTTATTTCGGTCTCAGCCTGTTTTGTATTATTCATTTTTGTCCCCAAGGTAGCATTTGGATTATGTTTCAGTGAACTGGTAGAAACACTCTTCACAGGAAGTGTCTCCCTTTGAAAAAGAGTCAGCCTATACAAATCCGTGTGGCTTTGCTCCTTAGGAACAGATGTTATGAGAAAGTAGGTTAAGCTTTAGATCCAGACTAGTCCCTGTAGGACTATAATTTGCTGTGATAAATAAAAAGATGGAAATGAAAACCAACAGGAGCATTCCAGAATTAACATCCCTTCTGTTCTGGCTGGGATACATTTGACGCTGCCACTTTCAGATACACTTTGCTACCACAGTAATCAAAACCAGCACAGAAATCTCACTTAATCACTAAAAGATTGTTAGTCTTGTCTAAAGCTGTAAACATGCAGTTCAACAGAGACTGAAATTTTTATTACAGATAGATGCTTATCATCCAACACTAATTTTTCTTTTATGAAACGTTTATAAAAACACATGCTTATAAGAATATTTGAAAACCCCATAAATGTCACACAAAGAAAGAAATGGAAAGAAAGAAATATTACAGAAATATTCCATGAAGACTGAAACAATCTCTAAATTCGTTACCAAGAGAAGGCTGCCAATTTATTAATTGCTTTTGAAAATGGGGTAAAATAAATGAATAAGTTTGTTCTTACCTCCAGTCACTGCTCAGTTCTGCTTGGTACCTCTAGCAGACTTTTGGAGCATGCTGGATCGGGACCGCCAGCCAGCCTTGAAAAATTCTCATTCACTTGCATTTGTTTTTACGTGAATAAGCTATGATTAGTTTTTCATTTTCATAATCAATGTAGTATGGATTAATTAGTTGATTTAGACACGTGAGTGGTAATTTTTTACTTGACTGTAGCAGGATATGCACAGCATATCTCACCTCCAGAGACTTTTTGCATATAATATTTGTCTTGGTATCTGTAACTTTTCTGACATGCCTTCCAAGCAGACAAGTCTTAGGGGAAAAAAAAGTCACTAGACAGAAGCACTAGAGAAGAAAGAGCATAAGCCTTCTATAACGCAAATGGAACTTGAAAAGAATATAGAGAAAAAGAGAACTCCAAGCGGTGTATCCTATACAGACTTACAGCAAGATTTTGCAATGTCTAGATACCACAAGGCACAGATTGGTATCATCCCTAAGCCAATGCTATGGTTCAGGTGGAGGAAACGTCTAGTAAAACATATCACAGAATCACGCATTTGTTGATGTCAGAAACCACCTCTGGAGACCCCCTAGTCCAACGCCCACTGCTCAGGCACACACCACAGGCTGCAGCTCAGGGCTGATTCCTGTCAGGTTTTGAATATCTCTGAGGATGGAACCTGCAGCCTCTCTTAGCAAACTGCTCCAGTGCTCAACTCCCCTCACAGTAAAAAAGTGTTTTCTTATGTTCATGAAGAATATCCTGTGGTTTAATTTAGCATCTGAGAGGAGCCAGGGTCCTTCTTCCTTACACCTCCATCAAATAGCTATAAACATTGGTAAGATCTGCATTGACTTCTCTGGGCAAAATAATCCCAGGTTTCTGAGCCATATGTAGAGATTCTGTATGACCAATATCATTAACAATTAATAAAATTAAAATAAATTATCATCTTAATATTGAACTTATATTTAAATACTTGTTAAATCAGGACAGAGGACTCAGTACATACAAACTGCTTTTGTAAAACAGGGTGTTCCTAAAGAGGAAGTAAACAAGTTTTTAAAAAGCCACTACCCCAAAGAAAATGCAAATCACAATGATAAATATCCAAATCTATTTCAGGGAAATTCGATTTCTAGGATTGTTTTGTGATTGCTCCTTTCAGTTTTAAAAGAGATGTGTTTTCATTTGAAATGTCCTCCAGATAGGAATAAGACGTTGAAAGCACCAGCGTACAGCCTTATTCTGAACCTCAAATCAAGACAGCAGCACAGGAGCTTCCACAAAGGCAGCCATGAAACACAGTACAGGTCTCTGCTGTTACTTTCACCCCCAAGAAGAATTTTAAGCCTATGACATGCCTATTTTTTACGTCATCTGAGACTTGGGGCCAAAGGCTATGCTTACATAAGGAATACAGTGGCAGGCTAAAGAAGTCAATCTGCAGAGCTAGAGAGCTGATGATGAGGGCCTGACATCTTCAGATAACACATTTTGAGGTTCTTTTTCAGCCTAGATCTGTGATGGACCTTCTTGCTGAAAAGCATTATTTGCATTCCTGCAGTTCTTTCTGTTTAACTTCATTTGAAAGGAATCTGCTATGCCTGATACACAACTGCACCAAAACATGGGGTGTGAAACAAAATACTCAAGTGAGGATAACCAGATTTTTTTCACAAACGAAAAAGTTAACAGAGACAAAGTCAGTGTTGATGAATATTTTTTAATAACATACAAAGTAGCAGGGTGTGGTACAAAGCTTCTGACTCTTTGCTTGCAGCATTGTCCCTGTTCAAAAGAAGAGATATCAAAGCAAAAGAGCCACAGTATATGCTTTATGTGTCTCCAGAATTAGGTACAAAAAGGGTCTTCTGTAGTGCTGACAAAAGAGTGCTTTTATAAATAAAGGAACATGGTAGCTAGCTCTCAATATGTCACATATAAATGAATACAGATGTTTTCACTTACCATGATTTTTTCTCAGAAATAGCACAAAAATTATGCCTTCTTGGAGAAAAAAAAAATCATAACTTCATAGAAATTTGTGTAGTCCTTTATTCAATGCCAGGCGTATGATATCTAGTAATCTCTTTGTAAATTTATAGCAATTATTCCTTAGCAACTTCTTGAACATTTAGAGCTTTTCCTTGACACATGTAAAATAAATGCCATCTACTTTATGGAAAGCATAAACAGCCATGGAATTACTTTGTGAAAAGGCTGCAATTATCATTTAATCATGCTTAATTATATGTGTAATGTACCTCGAGCAAGTGTTACAGAAACTGAGAAACAGATACTTCATTACAGTTACAAAACAGTTTTAAATCTAGCAGAATACTGTCTGTCATGAAGTGTTACACTGCTACCATACCCAGAAGCTTCAAACTGATTTTACTATCCAGAGAGTAACTTGCACTATGTGTGAGTTACTCTTGGGGACTTTAGCTGCTTTCAAGCCCTACACCCTGGCACTCAACCTGAACAAGGTCTATAGTTTACAAGTTTGTGAGAAAACAGAAAAATGGGATCTGTATCCTTAAAATACAATTTGAAGTCTAGTAACTCCACCTTCAAGAGTTCCAGTTGCTTATGTACATTTAGGCTGCTTTTTTTTTCAGTTACATAAAAAAATAATTGCAAGCTTTATAAAAGTCATAGAATAGCATCGCAGGATGTTTTGGCTTGGAAAGGATGTTAAGGTCATCTAGTTCCAGCACCCCTGACACGAACAGGGACACCAGACGCTAATACCAGATTGCTCCAAGTCCCATGTAGCCTCACCTTGAACACTGCCAAGGATGGAGAATTCACAACTTCCTTGGACAAACCACTTCCAATGCCTCACCATTCCCACCATAAAAAATTACTTCCTATAACTCACTGAGGACTAACACCACCTTTCTTATAATGTCATCACCACCAAGAACACTGTATAATACATTAATAAAACTGATGATGGAAGATTTGTTCTCACCTAAAGGTTTTACAAACCAGGAGTTCTGTGCTGCTGTTGTGGAGTATGAAAACAGAACTCAGCTCTTCTTCCCACAAGTAAGGGATTTGGTAATCTAAGAATCAAGACATAATTCATTAAGAGTTCTTAAATAAACAGAATTGACTTATGTGACCTTACAGCCCAGAAAGCCAACCGTATCCTGGCCTGCATCAAAAGGAGCATGACCAGCAGGTCGAGGGAGGTGATCCTGCACCTCTACTCTGCTCTTGTGAGACCTCACTTGGAGTACTGTGTGCAGTTCTGGTGTCCTCAACAT
>JASSUY010032058.1:0-13932 GCA_032466535.1 Forpus xanthops
ACTGATAGTTGTGTATTGGGGCTGTTCCTGGCTCTCTATATAAAACCAGGGGTTTGTTCCCCCCTCTCCATTTAACGTAACAATTGGAAAGGACCTTGAGATCATTTGGTTCCAACCCAACCGCCATGGGCAGGGATACCTCACACTAGACCATGCCACCAAGGCTCTGTCCAGCCCAGCCTTGAGCACTGCCACGGGTGGAGCATTCACAGCTTCTTTGGGAAATCCACTCCAATGCCTCACTACCCACCCAGTAAAGAACTTCTTCCTTATATCCAATCTGAACTTCCTCTGTTTAAGCTTAAACCCATTACCCCTTGTCCTATTGCTACAGTCCCTGATGAATATCTCCTCTCATGATACCTCCCCAGCATCCTTGTAGGTCCCCTTCAGGTACTGGATGCATGGAGATCACATAGCAGCCTTCCCTTCTCCAGGCTGAACAACCCCAACTCTCAGCCTGTCTTCATGCAGGAGGTGCACAGCCCCCTTACTATCCCTGTGACCCTCCTCAGGACTTGTTCCAACAGTTCCATGTCCTTCTTATGCTGGGCACATCAGAATTGTACACAACACTCCAAGTGAGGTCTCATGAGAGCAGAGTAGAGGGACAGAATCACCTCCTTCAATCTGGTGGTTGAATGCAACCCAGTATATAGTTAGTTTCTGGGCTGCAAGCGCACACTGAAGCCAGCTCATGTTCAGTTTCTCACTGACCAACATCATCAAGTTCTTCTCCGCTGGGCTGCTCTGAATCTCTTCTCTGTCCAACCTGTAGCTGTGCCTGGGATTGCTCCTACCCAGGTGTAGGACCTTGCACTTGCCTTGGTTGAACTTCAGAGGACGGCAATTTTCCACCTCACTAGCACATCAAGGTTCCTCTGGATGGCATTCCTTTTGGCCAGTGTGCTGACCACACACTGCCAACACTATTTTCTGCTCCTAATAACTAAATCGCACACCAGGCAGATCCAGAAAGAGATTTTGTTTTAATTTGACATGTTTTTTGCCTTCAACAACAAAGTTGCTAGAGAAATCTTTATTCTAAAATTTCCAAGAAGAAAAGAATATTTTCTTTGTAAAATAGAAATTACTAAGGTCAGGTGAAAAGAAAAACATGCCCAGCTCACTGATTATCTAGAATACAGCAACTTGCTGGTCTATCACAAGCTGCTTAAACTTCCAACATGAACGATGCTTAGTGGCTGCAAAGGGTAATTAAATAGATACAGCTCCTTACTCCACAGCCCACCTAATATTAATTCTTAACACAGCTCATATTCCTCTTCTCCAACCTCACACCCCAACCAGCACTTAAGATAAGCATGGAAAGCATTATGGAACACAAGCAATTAGAAAACTGCTATGAATTTGCCTAGACTAAACATAAAGGACATGAAAGCAAGAGCTGAAAGAAAAGTAAAGCATCAGATCAGATATTTAATCAAGGAAGTACTCTGTTCATCCATCATTCTTTGCAATTAAACATTTGATTGCCCAGTATACTTTCCTAGTGAAAATATGCAAAAAAAGAAACATATTTTTTAGAAGTACTGAAAGGTTTTGAGTTACAGCATGCTGCGTATTTCCTATTTCAGCTCACTGTTTATTATTGCTGCATGACTCTCTTGTACTGACCAACGAAAAAGATTGCGAAGCTCAAAGCTATCCATGTAATTCCCAGAAAGCTTGAAAATAAAATCAGAAAGAACTAAAATAATAACAGATAAAGAGTTATAAATCATTATTTCTACACTTGATCTCCACCACAGCTCCATGAAAATACTAAAATCATCATGTAGGCACTCTGATAGTGACAAAAGTTTCTCTCCTTTATTTTTTTTTTAAATAATATTTTTTCTTCCAATATAGTCCCAATCAGCTTAACGTCTTGAGTGAGGGTAAAAAGACAATAAATAAAACACAAAAATACCCTAAAGCTAAAGAGCTCCCCTTGTCATCTCCTGTCCTCCTCTACTTCCACCCACACCTTGAAAATGGTAATGCTACCTTACATAGCTTTATCATTTCCCTGCCTACAGCTTTTACATAGGGATGGATCAGCTTTTTCCTGACCCTGCACCCAGGTTATTCTCTTTCCTATGCCAGGCAGAGTTCCCATCAACGCTCATCTGGCAAACCTCTGCATCAATTGCCCACCCCATAGGCAAGATGGAGGGGAAATTAGTTTTAACTTGTGGATTTGGCTCCCCAGGCATGGCTGTTGGCATGAGGAGTCTCAAAGAAATTCAAAGGGGAGCCCCTCCTCCAGCTCTCACATGCAGCCCAGCAACTCCCAGGCAAAGATTTAACTGCATATTGAAAGAAATGCTGGACCAAATATCATCAGTCCCTCAAGCATTTCCTTGTCCTAACAGCTTACAGAAAAATTCAGTCATAGAATCATAGAATGGCTTGGGCTAGAAGAAAACTTAGAGATCATTTGGTTCCAACCTCCATACCATGGGCAGGGACATTTTCCGCAACACCAGGTTGCTCAAAGCCGCGTTGAACCTGGCCTAGAACACTTAACATGATCATCTCCAGGCACAGCTGACTACCCTGCCATTTGGCAGAACAGTTTAAGACCTCTACTCTTTCTTTAATAGCCAGAATCCCCATATGCACATCTGTAGTCCTACAGGAATAGGGGAACATCTAATTAAAGCAGATGGTCAGTGAAAATTCATAGGTCAGAATCAAGGTTGTTGACAGAACCTCAGCTTCAAGCACCCATCTAGATTACCAGCCCCACAAGCCAACCCATATGTGCAAAGCTAAACTACAGTAATGTTTGTTTAAATTAAAAATGTTCTTTGAACTGACTAAAATGCATCTGGGAAAAAAAGCATGTATGGAGTATGGAGGTGCTGTGTTTAATTGTTCTCATTAAAACTTTCTTAAACATCACCCCAGTTTTTCCATAACACTTTCACAGGCTGTTTTTCACTTATTCTCCTTATTTTTTTTCCATAAAAATTTCCCATGCCTTTTTTTTTGTATATTTTTTTTAAAGTATCAGTAAATCAGGACAACTTGGACTGAAGTTTTGTAACCATGAACCCTGGGGAACAGGTGTACTATGCAAATTCACCATACATTTCCTTTCATTTCTAATGGGTTTAGCTCAATCTTTATTTTTTTTTTTAATTACAGGCATATTTCATCCCTTTCCTTTTCCATAGCAAAATAAAAAGGTACCCACTATTTAGTTTGATAGTTCTGGAAACTATTTAGCAGAAATGCTGACTCGTGAATATGCATTTCCTTTTTAATTGAAACAAAGAAATAAAATTCTGCAGATTCTGCTCTACAGCAAAACCCAAAATAAACTGGGAGAAAGTAAAACTGTAACATGCTTTCAGGATTCAGCCAAGCCTTTCTGTATGCAACTTCAAAAAGTAGTTGCTTCATTCTTCTCTCAATTTGTGTTAAGTTCTTAAGGATGTTTGTATATTTGCTGGAATTGGTAAAATAAACTAAAGAGGAACAAAGCAGTCTAGGAATTGCCTGAGGAGTGGGTAGGAGAGGCAGCTTGAGGGGAATCTGTGCATTCAGAACATGCCTATTCAGTGTTGCACAACTCTGTAACTAAGAATAATTAAATGAACTACAATAAAATACAGCTATATGAAAAATGGGATCGTCTTATTTCAGTATTTTTTCTGACAGTGAAATATATTTTTCATGTTGTATTTTACCCCACATTTCTTGCCTGCTTTTCTGAATACATTTCCCACTCCCATCGTTAACCTTGCATGAAATTAAAAACTACTAAGTGTTTAAAATAATATCCTTCTTTTCCCCCCACTACTGTTGTAGCCAAGGACAAGTAAAAAGGCTGAAATATTTTGATGCTTATATAACGCAAGCCTTTCAGTAAAATACTTCTAATTTCCCAAGGGATGATTTTCCTATCAAAGACTTCACTTCTGACATTGTTTTCTTTAAAAAGCCATGCTCATCAGTAAACAAATCAAATTGCTCATGCACGCTAAAAAAAAGAAACACAAAAGTGGCATGAGGTTTTCTTGGTGGTCCTGCTGTGGTACAAAAGGTGACATAAGCATAAAATACAGGCTTGTGTTTCATAATGGTTTGGAGATGAATTCATACCCTTCCTTCATGCCTCTCTGATATCAGTTAATTACCTGATGAAGGAACAGGCTGATGTTCTGATGCATTACAAAAATAGAAAAGAAATACCTAATTTTAAGGTAGGTACTCAGAACATACCAGAGTTCAAGCTCTGAAATGAGAGAAAACAATGCTGACACCAAGTGGAAGAAAATGCTGCTGGCTCCATCTTATTGCAACCATGAGACACATGAAAATCCCAGAGCTGTGAGTCTCAGGTTTAAGTGTTGTGGTAAATTTCTTAAACATCAGAGGAGGACCACACAGATCTTCTGAAAGCAGAAATGTGTAAACTAGCTGATTTCATTATAGTCCTCTTCCTTGTAGTGTATCTGATCTTAGTAAGCAGAGCGACTGGCAGCTGTTCTGAGCATATCAGGTATTACCCTCCTTCACAAATGGCAGATAAAACTCCTTAATCTGTAACGTATATAATTCTGTGGGCCTGACTGGCTACAATAGGAGTTTTTGATATGCCCTGTTCACAGAAAAAATAAAACAGGCATTCAGAGACAGAGAAGTAACAAAGATGAGTCTCCACTGATCTGGTTTCTGTACAGACTGCAAAGCACATTTTCCAAGCCAGAAAAGGCCTGTATCAGGGATCAGTTTGAGAAAAAACTTCCCCTCTCACACACTTTTATCATTATTGAATGACAGTCAGTGAGCAGTGTAATCAGCCAGTGTGTTTGCCTGAATTCTGTCCTTGTATTACTGACTGCAGTAAAAAAATCTCAGGATTTCAGTTTGACCAGCTCCCCTTTTCTGTGCTCAAGCTGCTTGTTACAACAAAACACAGAAGACTCTGTTTCATGTCACACAGAGCACACTCTCTCCTGCCAATATGCTCTCCTAGTGCAAGCCTTCCCCAGAGAAAAAAAAAGCAAATTACAAAATATACACATTCAGGGGAGAAGGGAGAGAAAAGAGCGGAGAGCAGTAAACCCCACTAGCCCATAGAAAGGGATTGAAGTCCCTGTCTAGACTACAGCAGCTTTTATCAAATTCTTATACCTATAGTCAGTAAAATATTCTGCACTGTTTACCCAGAAGAAAAAAATTAAAAAAAATCCTTACAATCTATCAGAGACAGTTTTTTGGGGATGTAGGTCCTACTTTGATCTTCAATGTATGGCATTTTCTTGTCCAGTCTTCTGGTTTGGGCAGTAAGCAACTATGAAATTTAAACTTAATATTTAATGAGCCCATGCTTTTCTGTGGAATGGGAAACAATCTGAAGAAGCCTTTCTATAATGTAACAGCAATCCCTACAGAAATATTGATGAATCTCCTGGCAGTTCACATGGTATATGCAGGATTTGTTATGTCCACATCTAAATCCAACTAAAAGTTATCATCTCTAAGCAAATTTATATGAAAGAAAATAATGAAGACCTATGCCAGTTTAAATTTAGGAAAAACTGTTAATAGCAACAAATAAGAATTGGAACTATATTCCCCTATCCAAGAAAAATTATTTTCACAAGACTGTCTCATCTAACCTGGAAATTTCAGTTTTGTAGATCATGAGATAATGTCTGGTTGTTCATTCATTCTGAAAGGTTTCAGCTAATTCCACAAGAGCATAATTAGCAAAGGAAATATCAGTTAAATTATTGTTGTCCTCCAAATTAAGGATAGTTCACAGTTCTTTATTGTGGTAACTTCAGATGAGAGAGAAGCACCACATTTTTTTTCACAGAACAGGGTTAATGCCAACATGCCCATTTCCTCTTTCAAAAAGGCTAAAAACCCAAGTTTAACAAACCTCTACAGACCACAAAAGCCTTCCCAACAAACCCATAATTTGAGTAGATAAAGTCTTCATGACATATTTAGTTTCATTGTTACAACCAACTCCAAACCGCACTTCAGTTTCAGAAATTCATTCTGAGGTGTCTGTGGTCAACCTGAAGGTTTAGGACACTCTCCAGCTCTCATTCCCCAGTCTGCTGGATCTCTGCAATGCCTTTATAATGGGGCTACAAGATTGTAAGGACTAGCTGCATGAGATCCAATCAGTAGGCAGCCCCTGCAGCTTTGCTGTTATAGAGTGAAATGAACATAAAATGGACAAGGGAATAAAAAAACAAAACAAAACAAAACAAACAAACAACAAAACAAAAACAAAGAAACAAGAAATTAAACTAATTTCCTCGGGGTGTAGGCTTCTCTTCTAATGAATCCCATGCTTTAATGGAAATACATGCAGTGCCTTGAATGTACCCACAAAGACATCCTTCTGTTTGTTTTCAAGACAAAGGTAGTGTTCGTAATTCAGGAATAATTTATTTATGTCTTCTATACAAAAAAGGAGATATGAAAAAACACACCTTGCATTAGATGCAAAAAAAGTTCCATAGCCAACTTTTACCTAGAAAGTAAGATTCAGCAAAGATGAGGGCAAACAACATGACAAATTGATATTAGCAAGGTTTGGTACGTAATTTAATTGCACTATGAAAGTTAAGCTAATCTTGTACACATCCATCACAGCTAGTGACATGCTTTAAGTGAAACACAGTTATCTAAGAGAGGCTTCAGGTCAAAACGAACATCACAGTGCCTAACTTCTTTTTGAAGAATGATTTAAGCCAAACAGGAAAATCAGTTTAGTACCAGTGCAGTTTGCAAGCTAATTAATTAGGGTTAAGAAAAAAAAAGGTACCCCAACAACGACAGCAACAACCACCAAAAAAAAAAAAAAAACAAATCACAGGAATTAAGTAGTCCAAATGTTATTATCTTTGTAAATGCTTTAAGATATTTCATGAAAAACAGCCATTAAAAGCAAGTTTAGCTTCCAGGAAGCAACAAGGGATCTGATCCAGGTTTACCATTTTACTTTTTGCTTGCTTTGCTGGAACTAGAACATGCATTTTTTAACATGTTTAGTTTGTAAACCTAACTTTGATGTCTCCAGTTTAATAGACTTTGAGCAATTGTTACGTTACGAAAGATGAAGGGTACCTATCCAATGTGCTGAGTTTCCTGCCAGAAATTACAAAAACAGGATCAACCACAGAATACTGAATTCCCTTCTCACCCACAGATGGGATTTCTTTCATAAGCTTACCTCAGAGCAGGAGAGTGCCTCATGGCTATGCCTTGTCTGAGGTTTTATTAAAGAGCTTGAAAGGACCTTTTCAGCAGAATTCTTTCCCACATCACCACAATCCCAGACAGACTGTGACATTTTACAGAACTGCAGGGAGTGAAATTGCTTCTAAAACAAAAGCACTGCAATAGGAAGCCAGGTTTTCTGCCTTCTTTAATACCTTTCCAATTTTCTTTAGCTGCCAATGTGGCTTTAATTTTGCAGGCAGAAGCAGATACAATAGGATAGCTAATACTTTGACCTTGCATGCTCATTTGAGTACAAATTGCAGGA
Source organism: Forpus xanthops (assembly GCA_032466535.1). Taxonomy (NCBI): domain Eukaryota; kingdom Metazoa; phylum Chordata; class Aves; order Psittaciformes; family Psittacidae; genus Forpus; species Forpus xanthops. The sequence goes on from JASSUY010032058.1 coordinate 7,529, forward strand.
ATACTCAAAGGCGGTAGTGACACAGAACATCTACAGAGAGTAAGGGGAGCTGCAGGTTTGTGCTCCAACACTGTGTTTGTGTGAAACAACCACAGATTTAGATTTCGGGTCATGTCCTGTGACACAGCAAGAATATCTCAGGAACATCCTTGTATCAGCGCATTTTGTTCTCTGTACCTACAGCTGTACAGGATTTATTTTAAGAGATTTTCCAAGGAGCATTACAGCCTTAATATCTAGTTTAGAGTATGTAATATGCTCTAAATACTGAATTTGCTTCTGTATTAGAAGTCTGCTGGTTTTCCTTAACAGAGGTACTTGGAGTAGAAAGCCAGGAAATCAAGGAGTTGCAAACATAAGCAGCATGATCTACAGTTACATGCAATGCTAATTTCTTTCATAATCCTTTGCTTGATTTGGCATACTGCTATCAATCTAGTCACGAACAACAAGGATATGTGGTAACTGCACAGTACAGTATTAAACTGTAAGCTTTGCTACAACATTTCCTTCATGTCTTTTTCTAAAAATCAAGTTCAATTTAGGCAGCGATGATACATCAGATTACAAACTGAAAACATGAAATATACAAAACCTCTTTCTAAACCAGCATTTGTCTTCCTATCATATTTCTTCCACCAAGAGGTTTTTGACAAAAAAAAAAAAAAAAAAAAAGGAAACAAGGAATCAAGGTACTAACACTGTTTTAGAAAGAATATGCCCAGGGACCAGGGAGAGCTGAAACTACACAGCAAGTTCTGCAAAGTTACGAGATTTTTCACCTTTCTGATTTTTCTTTCCTGCATTGCCAATGTATAATGAAACACACGCACAAAATAAGAAGTGCTTTTCTTGAGGAAAAATCCAGGGGCTTTGATCTAACAAAGCTTGGCATTACAATATTTGAAGTGGAACAACTTGAGATTTTATTGTTGGCCTTTTATTTTTAATTTTTTATTTTCAAAATCAAAATCTTAAGCATATGATGAATATTTACATTGCTGGTAACAAGCTACAGTCATTAATTACATTATGTATAAATAACTATGTTCCCATTTCTAAGTTCCAGGTTAATAAAGCACTTCTGATCACTTGCTGAATCAATTAACATAAATTTCTTACCTGAAGGCCATCTGCTTGTCTCTGTGAGAAACAAGAGTTCCAGTCAACAAAAAGCATCTCATGGTGTTGAAGCAAATACAGCAGGAGGTCATTGTAAAGCCTTTGTTCTTCACAAGCCAAGGGACTGACAGGAATCCTAAGGGAAGAAGAAATAGATTAAGTTTAGGAGCTCTCAGATCAGGGGCTAATGTTGAGACACATAGGGAGCCCCCCATTACCCAAGATAATTCATCAAAGCAGACACCTGGGTGACTTGATAAAACAGGATTCCAGCCTCAGTTCCAACAAGCAATTGCTGGGACAAGGACAGAATTAACTTGGTGGTGCACAACACTGGGAGCCTCCGAGTGACAGAGCTCCAGTATGCTGCAACAGGTCACAACCCTTGAGTAGCAAATGAAAAATGAACCTTTGAGTAGCACAGAAAAATAGCTAGAACAAAAACTGAGAAATTAAGTTCATAAAATTAAGGATGAAGGGGATCATAGAAAGCCCCAGAAATCTGCAATCACTCACAGGCATTGGGGCTGGAAGAGAGTAGGTTTGTTCTAGTTTAGTTTATGAAGGTGAACTTTGATGGCTAAAACATCTTATTACCAGAACTGCCTAGAAAAAAAAACAAACATAGGTAAGAAATTGTTTCAGTGCAATAATTTATAAATTTACAGACATCAGGCACATCATGCAGTGGAGTTCCAGATGCTCCCAATAACAGGCTAGGGGTTGGTTGGTTTTTTCCTTTCTTTCTCATTCTTGCTCATTAGTTTTATTTTTAATAAATAGAAGTGGAATTTGTACTGTTCATTTAAGTAGAATAAGCTGGAATGATTCAATTACAGTGAAGGGATTTTTTATATGTAATTCTAATATCATTTCCTGAAGAAACTGTATTCCCCAATGAAATATTTAGAAGCCGGCAAGACAATTACATAAATACTATCACCTTAATCCAGCTTCTCCAGCCATACTGCACCAACTCATTTCCACCAAGCACAATATTAATATTTGAACAAATTCATAAAATCTGGAGTTTAATGTGGAGACATACACTTCTGTTTGCAGTACGTTAACTTTTCGGGACTTTAAAGTACAAATATACATACTGGGCCCAGTCAAAATGCTTTCATTCACATTTTTCTTTTGTAAACTTGCTGTTGTTTCAGTAAGAACTTCAGTTTGGGCTCTTTTTGAAAGAGGACGGTTTAAGCAGAGTTATAGCCAGGTACAACACAGACAGATTTACAGGGTAAACTACTGTCTCGTCACTTCTTTCTTTAGGGTTGGCTGATAGTTCTGCTTCTTGATTCCTATTCTTCTCAGGACAGACTCAGTTTCCCCACAAAAAGCAAGCCTGCATGTAAAACCTCACTTGCCAAGCAACAGCCTTTCCTGCATACAACACTCCTAAGAGATTATTAATATTTACCCAAACATCAACACCCTCAACTCACGTGCCACACAAGAAGATTTATTAGTCCTTTGCCTTCTTTTTCGGCATCGTTTAACTTAAAAGTATGTTCCCAAATCCATTTCTACCAGCTGTTAACTCCTCACTAGCAAGTAGCACTGCACAAGTTGCTCAAGATAAACAGTTCTAGCTCAACTTTTGGGTCCCATGTTCACTTACTAGGAGCCTGTTTTGTGCCTCCAATTATGATTTCATCTCAAAATAAATCTAAGCAATGCGCTGGGATGTCACCCTCCAGCTGACTCCAAACATCAATGCCCATCTGCAGATATCCATGAGTGGCAACAGGTGTGCATTCCAAACATAGAGAAGACATTTTTAGTTTTCTCTGTAGTCACCTTCCACAACGTCTCTCAATTAATTTCATAAAATAATCACTTCCTACCTCTTCAGATACTTCTGCTGCTAGCAAGAAACTGCATTATCAGGCTGACAATAGGCCAAATCTAAGAAGATGGTCCTAAGAAGAGCACAGCTACTGAAGTATATTCTGCACTTCACCATAAAAACTCTGTAATCAGTTGGAGTGCAAATCAAACACAGAACACTCACTCCAAATAAGAAAACATTAAACTTGATCATCAGTAATCACATACTGGTTTCCTGGAGTCTAAACCTTTTGAAGTTGCTTTACCACAAAGTACAAGCTAGAAAATCCATACAGTTCCTTGCCTTGGATTTGCTCGGGAGATGTGCCAAGGTTCCCTGCTGTCAGAGGCTTGCTATAAATTTGCTACAAAAGAAAGAATGAGACAAAGCAAGTAGAAGCAAACAACTGGTTGGCTAGCATCCTTGTACACTCATGCCAGAATTACTTACTGAGGTTAGTAGCAAACATCTCTTTACCAAGATGAGGCATAAACAAAGTATTTATAGAAATTTAAGTAACATCAGTTAATCTCTGATAAAAGCAAATCAACACTTTCTCCTTAGCATTTACAGAGACTAGCAGGACATGGAACAGCTCACAAGAAGGATGATGAATGGCAACAGAAATAAATAGTTTAGGGCATAAGAATAAAGATAACAACAGAAGTCGATGGAAGAGTGGAGCCTAGCTGAGAAAGTCTAGGGAGTAGCCAGCCTGATACTTGACTGATGAGTTAAGTTTTTGGTTTGCTTGCCTACAAATAGATAAGGACATGAAAGCTGCATCATGCAGATGTTAAAACTGAAGTCTCATAAGATAAGAAAGAGATGCCAGGGCCAAAAATCTAGAAGAAAAGCAACATGAAAGGTGCTGGTGGAGCAACTTAATAGCAGTGAAGATAGCATAACTCAATCTCATGGGCAAAAAATAGGATGAGGGAGGAAGGCCAGTAGAAGAAATCAGAAGGAGTTGGTTCACAAAGGAGGCTAAGATAAAATTAAAATATTTTACTCATTTATGCTTTTTCCAAAACATACCTTGTTTTTTTTATTCTCACTTTTGGTCCCACCACCCTGAACAGGGTGGAAGAACATAATAATATAACAGAATTCTTCTAATATGAAGGTGATTTTAGTCAAATATTCAATACAAGCAGCATTAAATTAAGGGACTGCAAGAGAAGAGACAGCTTATTTAAGTTTATTTTTCACACAGTGATATTAGTTTCCTAGCATTTAGGAGTTTCCTGTGAGCATGTAACTAGACTTCCAATATAATACCTTTGCTAAGGCTCATATTTTTGTGTTGCTATTACCATAGCTACTAATTGTGAAGTGCATGCAGTTTAGGTTTGCAAGGTATAATGAGCAGCAAGTTTTATATTCTAATTTTGTGACCCCAGGGTCCATATGTGCTCTTGTTTACCAACTACGGAATATTCCAACTTGGTCACTTCAGTGAAGCTATAGGCATAAGAGGTCTCCATAAATTAAGCATTGCCAGGTTAAAACAGGTGATAATCAGACAGAATTTACACTGGAATATAAATAGATCAGAAGTTTAAAGTAAAAAGGCTTATAAACAACCTAGTTTACTTAATTAAGATCAAAGAAGAAAGAAGTAATTGCACAAAAATGCAGATTGCCAGAATACATGCACAACAATTTTAACACCTGCAATGAATTAGTGCCATAAGTGCAGCTGACATTACATCCAGAATGTTATTTCCAGCAACTGCATGGGGCATACACTTCTGCAGATTAGATCTGGAGTTGTTTTTTCCATAACCTTTGTATTCTGACTGAACAAATATAGCAAGTACCCAATGTGTCCCACTTTCCAGTGAGTCTAAGCTCTGGTTGCCAAATGTTTCATAATGTGTGATTAATTACACTAAAACTTGCTCTGAAAGACATAAAGCATACTTATGACTTTATTCCATGTGTGAGCAGGCATGGGCTGCCGCATTAGACTAATTTGAATTTTAGTGTTATACAGGACAATACAAATGGCCTATTCCTAATCATTCAAGGTCTCAGGTCACTCAGCAGGAAGTGGTAGAACAATCTGACTGAGAGGAAATGCCAGCTGCCATGCTCTCTTTTCCACCCAACTATTTAAAAAAAAGTGATTTTTTCATAATCCTAGAAGGTAACTCTCCAAGGACAGCACAAGTTACACACTTCACAAAGAATGAGCTCCAGACTTACTGGTTCGCTCCGACAGCTGGTAAGATCAGAATGACTGGAAAGCTGGAGTTAATGTTCATAGAACAGATACAGACTTCTATTTATGGTAGCTGTGTTGTCTTGACAAGTCACTGGCAGAGAAACCCGATGATGATTGTTTTCAAGGTTTCTCAGACAGATCATTGCCACAAGCATTTAGTTTAGCACTAAGTGCACTTCAAAAAAAAAAAAAAAAAAAAAAAAAAAAAAAAAACAACAAATCAAACAGAAGGGGATGTTCAGAAGCAACTAGACCATCTCTCAAAACAGAGGGGGATGCTTAAAAACTGAAACAGCTCATTGCCCTGGGTTCAGCAGCAGCAGTCATTTTTCTCCTTCTTGGCAGCTGGTGCAGAGCTGTGGTTTTGATTTTGGGCCTAGGAACTGTGCTGATAACAGCAGTGTTTTCAGTTACTGCTTAGTAATGTTTTGTCTGACCAAGGACTTCCTGAGCCTCATGCTCAGCCAGGGAGGAGGGGAATCCAGGAGGAAGCAGAGACAGGACGCCTGACCCAAACTGACCAAAGAGGTATTCCATACCACAGCACGTCATGCCCAGAATGGAAAAATGGAGAGCAGAGACCTGGAAGGGTGGGGGTGCACTGCTTGGTCAGGCTGGGTATATAGGTGTTGAGCAATTGTATTCTTTTCCTTTGTATTCCTCTTGTCATTATTATTATTGGTGGTAGCAGGAGTGATTTGTGCTATACCTGAGTTCCTAAACTGTTCTTATCTCAACCTGTGGGAACTGCATTCTTTCGAATCTCCTCCCCATCCTCCTGGGACTGGGGAAGAAAGAAGGCGGAGTGAGAGAACGGCTTGAGGGGCTTAAACCACAACACTCATCAATAATTAAGGGATCCTACTGCATTCTTATGTGTAGATACAGAAATCAGTAGGTGCACATTCAGATAATTTAGAATTTGAGATAAAGTAATAAAATATTCTTACATGTGTGTGCATGCACAGAAGTCCCACATGATGGCAAAGGCAGGTTTGAGAGCTGAAGAGTGACAGTGCAGTTGAGTTAGTGCTGGTGTTAAGGGTCAGGTTTATTGTGAAGACCATGTGCATCAGCATTTTACCTATTATGAGCATCACCATGTGTTGTGGTTTGAGGCTTTCAAACTCACACAATTGCTCGCTCACTCACTTCCCCCTCTTTCTTCCCCAGTCCCAGGGAAATGGGAAGGAGAATCAAAAGAATGCAACTCCC
>JASSUY010032058.1:14032-50247 GCA_032466535.1 Forpus xanthops
AAGAATACAACAGATCTTCACCTGATACCTAGCCCCCCCACCCACTGCCCCCCCCCCCCCCGTCACCTGATACCAAGCTCGACTATGCAGTGCACCCCATCACTTCATACCAGATCCCGGCCACGCTGTGCACACCCCTCTGCACCACCATCTTTTCCAGTCTCTCTTCCCCATCTCTACCTCCTGGACATGACATGCTGTGGTATGGAATACCTCTTTGGTCACTTTGGGTCAGGTGCCCTGTCTTTGCTTCCACCTGGCTTCTTCCCTGCTCCCCTCCTCCCTGGCAGAGCATGAAACTCAGAGAGTCCTTGGCCAGCCTAAACACTCCAAGCCACAACTATAAACACTGGTGCTATCAGCACTGTTCCCAAGAAGAAAATCCAAAACACAGTGCTGCACCAGCTACTACTTAAAGAAAAATGACTGCTGCTGCTGAACCTATGACACCACGCAACTAACCCAGACACTGGGAAGTAAACCTCATTAAAGGCTGCTAAGCCTTTACCAACTTTAGCATGCAGATATTAAGGAACTTAAGGTATGGTTGTAGAATTACTTGTTCCATCACTGAATATCCTCCATAATGAAACCTGTTCTCACTAGAGTGAATGGCATAACTCTACATTTCATATTGCTGGATTGTTCTCCCTAGCTGTATTTTGCTAAAATGTGTCCTTTTTTTTATATCACCTGCACAGTCTATGTACTGGTACATCTGCTGATAAGCCCATACAGCAGGTAAACAGACACAGAGACACCTATGGAAACAGCAGGTAAACAGACAGAGAGACATCTATGGAAACAGCAGCAAAAAGTACAGTTCCCCAACACAAAGCCTGTCATTGATTTCTAATACTCTTGGTACCGACTTAGCTGAATCTATCTTCTTAATAACTTACTTTGCTTGCCATACAAAAATAGGTGAAAAGTAACACAGCTTTTTTACTGCATAGAAAATACTAATTGTTAACATATACATTTTGCAAAGTGGCATTGGTTTATCATTCACACTAAGCTGGAACACCTGTGAGCCGCTAAAGGGTTTACAAATTGTGAGACCGACATAAACATTTTAATGCCCTCTAGTATCAACATGATGGACAGAGTAAGGTACTAAATCATTTCATCTTCACTGGAAAATCCTCTATTATCAGATTACTCAAGGCTGCTCTTCCTCAGCACCTTGACTTGCATGATATATGCCCCCCACCTTTCTTTTTTAGCACCTAGTTATGTATCCTTTCATCATCATCCCAAACACACCTACTCCAGCTTCAGCCAGCAGCTCATTGCTTTTGAACTCATCTGGCCTCTGGATGTCAATTTGCATTTTAGTCATTCTTCAAGGACAGAATGTGTTACTTCTCTTTCTTGATAGAAGAGATTCCTTTCTCTGATATCAAATGCTATTTCAAGACCAAAGTCAGCCTTAGCTTTTCAGAATCAAGGTTAACATCTAAGTAACCTCTACAGTCAGAACTGAACTTGGCTAAGAAAAGAGTAGTTCTCATTAAACAGCTCTCCATCTCTCATGCCTCTTGTCTTCAGATTGTTTCTTACTTGAGGCTAGACCTGTACAGTCAGAGCCTGACAGGATGAGGGTGGTCAGCCAGCTCAGAATTGTTACCTCCACCCATAACACACTATATAAGCATTTAACTTTCCCAATATTCTGCTGATTAATGGATATATAGTTATGACAGAAAGCCTCATTTTAAAGTGTGACCTAGCAGTCGTAATAAAGGTAGCTAAACAGAGAGTACTCACTTGAACAGAGCGGGTCCAAACACGATGGCTAAGTTTTCCAAAGTCATAAAATTCACTGCACTATGTGTTGCTACCTTTAACAGGAAAGCAGACAGGAACTGAAGAAGATTTTTATGAGCTTTGGGTAGGCAGTTGAGCAATTGTCTCAGGTTCTCTATGCATTCTGTTGTGTGGATTTTGTGCTCTGGGGGAGGGAAAATAAAAATGATGCAGATATTCCTAAAAACAACACAATTTCATCATAAACATTTTTATAGATCTGAGAAAGAGGGAAGGTTTTAAAATACATTAGAGCAAAATAAAGAATAATTATGTCTTAAACAAAGAATTTGTACGCTAAATTTTTACAATTTTCATATATTAATATTTAAGTACCATGGGTTTTCCAGATACTGAGTGTTATATAGACTGTTTCTGCTATTCTTCCTATTATGACAGAATCATCTGGTACTGGCTGTTTTTTTAAATAGAATTGCAGGCAGTAGTCATTTACCTGAATCCTTAAAAGTGTCTTTAAAGATGACATAATTTTGTCAGCCTTGATTCTCCCTAGAGATTTTATGCATGCTGCATACGTCTCATTAATAGGAATAAGAAACTGTACCCTTTCAGTCCCACATTATCTTCATTTCCTGACTAACTGGTAACTCTCAGTCTCAAAACATTTTTGCTCTATAAATATGCAACAGTAGTTACACAAGAGATGCTAAAAAATCTAAATTGGGGGTACTTAGCATTTTCTAGGTTCTCATTCTTCGAGTTACAAAACAGAAAATGGGTTCATCTTTATTTGATCAGTAGTTCAGAATTAGTATGATAAAGTCTCCTGGTTATTTAGAACCAAGATGACATTGCTGCTCAAAAATTGGCAGCTGATGCTCAATTTTGCCCTATATTACCAGGGCACATTTGTGTAGCTCTGACATTGTGAATCATAAATCATGCTCTAAAGGGCAATCTTAGCCCTAAAAGCAAATATTTCATGAAGGCAACCACGGTACTCAACCTGTTAATGAGATATATGGAGAAGGGAATGGAGTGGAGTAAAAAAATAATCATAATTAAAAAAAAAAAAAAAAGAAAAAAATACCAGCAAAACTGTTCAGGGTAGTCAAAAGAAGGTGCTGGCAAAAACCCATCGATCTTTCAGCACAGACTTGCATAGGTCATGAAAGTGACTTTTTTCCTTTTTATTTTTTTTTGTTTTTTTTTTAGTAAAATACATACTTAAAACTTGGCACTTAGCACATAAAGTCTGAACAAAAGCAATTTGCATTCTAACCCACAAACCCAAATTACTTGTATGCAAACACCTGAACAAATTATCGCTAAAATCACTAGGCAGAATTATCTGAAAGCATTAGCTCAGCTATTATAAACATGAGTGGGGAACTAGACAGTATATTACTGTAGGTACTCATTTTGGCTTTGCATTTTTAATACTTCATGCTGCTCCATACAGTGCTGTCCAAGCAGACTATAAGAAAGCTAGTAAAAAAGTCCTAAACAGGAACAGGGATGTACAAAAAGGCTTCTCTACATAGGAAGTTTAAATAGAGAAAGAGGCTCTAACTTGGAAAAGACTGAAGTGAGGCAGCAACTATACAAAGCAGCATTATGATGGTGATTTGATTAAAAACAAAAACATTATCTCAGCAATGAGTAAGGTATCATATTTAAAAAGAAAGAATGCAGAAGAGGTACTTTCTCAATAAATACAGGATTGGATTGCAGAATGCCATGCCACAGGATGTTGGGGGGTCTGAAAGCCCTAGTGAATTTAAAAAATAAAGGTTATAGAAAAGTCCAGGGAAGACTGGTCCATCAGAAGCAATTAAACATCAGTCTCAGGTTAAGGAAACTTAAACCCTTGCTTACAGGAAGGTGCAATGAACACATTATCTGTCACTGCCAAAGAAAGGATAGAAGCTTGGAATGCGCTCGTTCTTTACCTTGGAAAGTGTTTAGCAAGCCAGAACAGATGTTGTCTGGAAAAACAGCCACTGGCAGTTCTTTCAGAAAGAGTTTCAGGAGACTGGCAACAGAATCAACATCTCCATGGTTAACAAGGTCTACTTTTTCTCCTTGATTGTATTTCTGCTTCAATTCCTTGATTTTATTTACTGAGCCACTGATTCGAAATATACCGACACGCTCCAGGCCTGTTTAAGAGGAAATATGAAACAGTAAGCAGTGGCTGCATTACCATACCTGTTTGATGAAAACTGGATCTCAAAAAGAAAAAGCCCCTCTAAAAAAAACATAATAATTGTAAAAATATACTTCAGCAGTTGCAGCTGCAAAATACGGTTTAAACAAAGAATAACAGTTTTCAGAAACCAAACTGAGAAAAGATGAACTTACCAAATGCTTCTAGGTACTCCACCATCTGTGTAACAAGAAAAGGAACTCCATATTGTGTTGCATCCTGTACAAGGGTTTCCAGAGGAACACCGAATGTGCTTCTTTCTCCAAGATCTGGTGAGACTTTACTTGTTGTGTGCCTGACTCGAATAGAAGACAATGATTTCTGGGAAAAAAAAAAACAGGCAAGTGATAAGCAAAAGGGGATTTTATTATTTTAAGGTGTAAATGGTTCCCAAAAGCTCACCTGGTTATTTCAAATTTCTTATAGCAGTAATCAGTGCAAAACCTCGTAAGAAGTCATAAACAATCTGCACTCGGGAGCTGCTTTGTCACTCATTCAGACAGAGGCTGCCCAGTACAAGTGCTATCACATGGGTGTCTGCACCAGGGGCTGCAGCAGCGTTGAGGTACCTCTGTGAGGGAAGGGGGCTGCCCTGAGCAGGGCATGAAGGTTCTGGTTGGTTCTGGAAGCTTCCACAGCCAGGCCTGTTGAGCCCCTCAGACTTCCAGGTGGTGCCTCAGGGAGATGCAGGTAAGAAAGGAGGAAATGCAGCCCAGCCATGAGGAGTCCTTGCTCTCTTACACTCTTTCCCTCCTCTTATACCATACCCATCTGCTTTGTCTTATAAGCGGGTGACATTAGTCACTGTGCTACATTTTGCCCTCATTTTCCTACCAGGCAGGCTATACTTGCAATCAGGAAGCAGAGGGCCTGTTCCCACCATGCCATGAGAACAGAAGTCCAAACCAGGAACACCCAAATTTACCGGTTCTGAGCCAGGAATATTAAAACAGTACCTGCATATCATTTAAGGGAGGATTTTAAAATATTGTAGCTTTATCCCAACACATTCTAAAACCAGGTTCTTGAATGTTTTGTTGCTATGCTTTTCGAAGGAAAAAGGAAATATTTCCTTATAGATTTGTAGCTGAACCACTATAGAAAAGCTTTTTATCAGCTTAAAAAGCCTACCCCTTAAGTAAAGGCCCAAGGTAAAGGTTGAGGAGGCCACCTCCAGCAGGGCTGCCTTGGCAAACACATACAAACATGGACAGAAACCCCTATACCCATTTCACTCTTTCAGTACATAAGCATGCTTAGAACATGACATTATGATGAAGCCACAATTACCTAAAAGGGATCAATATCAGCATGTATGAAACATTTTATAGCATTTTTAACATATAGGCTGTGAAGTGTTAAAAAAAAAGCCTCTAAAGTATTTATAATATATTACTCTAAATATCTCCTCTTTCCCTCTTGATATGCACCAGCTGGGTTGGGAGAAGTATAGCCTTCCCAGAAAGAAAAACAAAGATGTAAGAAAGGACTCAAGAAGCCAGATTTAAGTTCACTTACACAAACTGAAAGGGAAGCACTTGTTCCCATATTAGACCACAAGAGTGTCAATACTTCAGCTGTACTGTTCAGAAGACACCATCACCTTTCTTCCTTTCACAAATCCATGCAGTCTGGTCAAAGCTGCTCCTCTGTAATTAACTTAGCATAATTGCTAGGCATCATCTTAATCAGTAGTTTCACTCCAGATTTTGTCGAAGGTAGAAATTAACTGCTAGCAGAGGTGAATTCCTTGTAGCCAGTACTTGCCTCCAGAGGAACACTGCACAAGCTAATGGATGTGTTACCATCAGATGTTTCCATGGCACCTAACACACACAAAAGCACAGCTTCCTGAAGCACACTGGCTGCGTGCTTGATATTTACTTCTGAGTGGGGTTTTCCAATTCAGGTTTGCAGATATTCATACTACCTGCTGTCCATTCTGGCTCCTAGCAGGAGGTAAGTAAAATATTTTTAGACCTACCGTATATGCATATTACAGGTACACATTCATATAACACCTGCACAATCAATTGGTAAACACACAAGCAAGAATCCATTCAGCCTTTGAAATATGGAAGATGCAGATGCTATTAAGCCCAACATCTTCTATTATAATTCTTTCAGATACAAAGTCTCTGCTAGGAAATAAGCCACAATAGAGCAAATAATGATGCAGTCAAGTCTAACTGGGGAGATTCTTAATAGAAATTTTGTTCATAGAAGCATAGAATAGTTATGATTGGAAAGGACCTTAAAATCATCTAGTTCCACCCCCCTGCCACGGGATACATATGAAAAAACCCAAAAACGCACAAAGGAAAAAAATGGAGGCACTGAGTTAGACCCCCTTTGTGGAGTACCAGAAAAGCAGGAATTACTCTATCAATGCATGGGACTGCTGGTTCAGTACAAATGGCAGAGATAATTCCCTGTTCCTTAATGAAAGGAATATCACTTTAAAATAGTACAGATCTTTAGCCCAATTACCTCTCTCCAAGATCCCATAACAAGGTATGGAAATACTACAGTTCAAGGCTTTCCTGCCCACCTGGCATAAGAGACCTCACAAAGGTGACAGCCTTGCTCTCACTTTAGGATATGCCAACCCACATACAGGCAGGACATGGATAAATCCCTAGTGAGTATTGATCGTGGCTGAGCAAAAATTCTTTACTGCTACCACAAGGTCTGTACCTTCCAGCCCTCAGAAAATTAGGCATTCACCCTCCTGTGCACCAGAAGTGTCTGGCTGACTTGGTGGCACAACAGCCATGACATGTGCTTTCTCCAAGGTACAGTGGCCATTCCCATACCACAGTTGCCTCTCCAACTGTGGCATGCAGCCACTATGAGGGGACACCACGCACACATCCCATGGCTACCTGCTGGTGCCTTCCTTCCCCACCCCCACAAGGGCAGCCTTGCCTCATCACTGCAGACGTGCTCCACTTAGGACCACCACCACAGCTGTGGCTGCTTGAAAGGCCCTGTCCCTGTCCTGATCCCTCCAGCATTGTCATCCTACAGAACTAGCTACTTCATGGCTAAGCCTGTTCACAGCTGTTGGGCCCACAGGCAGCGCTGAGGCTAATGGTGCTGACCCCCAGCACTGCTCTGTATAAAAGTGACTGCTAAAAAAGAGAATGTGCTGGTCCTCCTATACCCCGTGGTGTGATTGTCATCTGTCACAGAAGTATGGTGTCCAACGTTCATATCTGAGAGGATGCAGAGGGCATTTTGTTCTGTAACATCCCCTCCCTCTTGCATTCAATTCCTCTGCCCCACCGCCACTACCCTCCAGGCACCATATACAGTGCTTTCCCACCCCACCCTCTGTGCCTCATACGCTTCATCACTGTGCTTGCAAGGCAGCTGGAGCAGGAGCAGCTCCCCCACTTTTGCTGGGTCCCTTAGAGACAGACAAAAGTACAAAGCACTCAGAGCCACAAGCACCCCAGCTGACCATGCCCATGGGCTGGCAGCAATTTGGCCTCTGAAGAGAAACATCTCACAAAAAAAGCCTGTGCAAAAAAAAATCCCAACATTTAAAAACAAACCCCATCTCTGTAAATCTTTGCTCCTCACCCATAGCACATTTCCACCTTCCATCTTACTAGATGTTACAGGAATCACCCTGCTGACATACCACTCTCCCCTGCTTCAGCTGAACGTGTGAACTTGAGGCAACAAATTTTAAAGCAACAAATTCTCTACCCAATCAGCAAGCACACTTTTTTTTTCTGTTGGATCATCACAGGGCAAACAAGGCAGCAGTGGCTGCAATCAGCCTCTTGGTCTCTACCATTCCTCTAACTGCAATTACTGAAGATACGTTTTTTCAAGACTTGCACGCAAAATTCATCAAGACAAAGAAAATGAAGACATTTCAGTTTCCCAGAAACCTTCAACAGCTAGAGGGCACACGAGGCTTGCTGGAGAGGTGGTTCTGCAAACCTCGCTTCAGACACAGCAAGGAGCCCCAGGCCCTGGACAGGATTTTCCTTTTGTGCAAAGTAACATAGTTCAGAGGGATTATTTCTCCTCGCATTTCTGTTGTACAAAGAGCAGAAGGCCACAGGCAGCACGAATTAAACATCCAACTGTTCATACAGTGTAGCTGCAATTCAAGCCCTTCCTTCACAACCTCTGGATCAAAGTCAGGCACTGCAGGACTTCAGCTATAAGAATTCTATGTGTGGTACTTTGAGCAGACACCCTGACTTCAAGGGTTGTGTCTAAATTAAAACCAAAACTTCTGGTCTCCCAGCACCCTGCTGCCCAGGGGGAAGCCTGGGAGGAAAGGCAGTGCCCCTGTCTGTGCGGTCTGCAGCACTGGGAGAGCGTCCACCTCTGCTGTGGTGCTCCCTTCGCTGGGAGCATGGTCGACAGCTTCTGAAAGAGCTGCTTTTGAGGGTTGCTGGTGTCTCAAAAAGATAGAAAAAGAATAAACATTAAAGGAAAACAGAAAAGCTTAGTTTTCTTCCTTAGAAAACATGAGTTTTTTTAAAAAAAGCATTAGGAATAACAGGATCCCTATGAGAAAGGGCAGAGGTAAATCCAGCAGTAAAAGACAATAGTAGCAAGAAAAATAATTAACCAAGGCTTCATGGTTCATTTCAGCTTCCCTTCAAAGCTGAAGCAGCCTGTTCTGCTAACCTAGTGATTTGTGTCTCAGCTTCAGGAGTCTCCAAGCCTCCGGCCAAATAGGAAAGAAAGCCCTTCTTGGTGGGCAAGAGCTGAGCAGCCAGAACGTGTGCCCTGCAGGGAGACTGTGTGGTGATGCTGTGTGAGCAGTCCTGCCGTGGCACAGATCCAGCTGGAGAGGTCACAGTGGCTCTGGATTAGAAGTAAACACTGGGGAAAGCAGCTACGCTGATCCCAGCTGTAGCCTTTGAGCACTGGATGATCAGGACAGGAGTAGGACCCTGGGCTTCATAAATAAATCCATAAAGCTTGACCTGAAGCAAAGAAATTTAATTGAATTGCTACTGCTAGCCAGCCCCTTCATGACATGATCCTCATTATCCAGTGTCAACTTCAAAAGCAACTTTTCAAGGACATGCAGACATTCAATACTGATTCAAAAATCAATACTGTATGTTTTTCATTTAAAGTGTTGTTAACCATAAATGCTGTTTCAGTCACATGCTTCTCTTCTGCCATCATAGAATCTGTGCTGCCTTAATTTTAATTGTGCTGATGCCTTGATGTATTTAGAGAGTTTAGGTCTTTTTTCTTGTGTTTTCAAATGGATAACTGCAGAGAAGAAAAAGCTTTGCAGTGTGTCAGGAGGTCAGAGAATACCATAAATACAAGTTAATCAGCTTATGAAACCTCCACTAAATTAGTCTCATCTGTAGGAAACACTTCAGACTCTCTGCAGTACCTCTGCTGGAGTTGCTAGATTATGCTGTTAATACAGGAAGATTATGAACTGACTGTGTTGCATCCAAAACACTGGACATTACCAGTTCGCATAATCAAACTCATTTCAGCTGTTTTAAAAACCTTTTCTTCCCATATATACCATAAACAGCAACCTAGTGGAGGAAAAGATCACAGAGTACCATCCCACAGGACCTCATAGCTAATGGTGCTGCCTTTTGCAGCTTGCCAACAGGCAAATCAGTACATGTGCCTTGGCCAGCCTTCAGCACCCCCAACTGTGAGACCCATGAGCTACCTCTTGCCCAGCCCAGCACTGGGGCCTGGGGGCAGCAAGGGGTAAAAAGGGCCAGACAGACCCTTTGGGAGCCAAGGGAGGAGGAAAAAAACTTTGAGACAAGAAAATGTAAGGTGATGTTGTAGCAGGAGTTCTCTGTCTCCAGTACATTATTCAGAACCGTTTTGAAAACCACTGTTCTGAGTGGGGAGCTCAGAGGAAAGCCACAGACATAAGCAGGACCTTTACTGCTTTGGCATTACAATTTATCTGACTTTTAAAAATAGGATAAAACACCATGACAAGCCCATAAACCCATGTCAAGTGTCTGTGCTCACCTCTTAAGCTTCAGAGCTAACAGCTTCAGCTAGCTGATTTGTCTGAACAGAAGGAAAACAGAAAAATTGCATTGTTTCCTCCCTGGCTCAAAATACTTCAGACCCTCCCATTCAGGCATATATTTTTTCCTTCATCTATGTAATCTTTTGGGATCAGCATGATCACTTGCTCAATGTATTATGCTGTACTGGTTGCACCATCTCAGCCTTGACAACCCTTGTGCCCCATAAAAAGGCCCCATAAAAGCATCCCTCAAATATTATTAAAAACAGTCAGAAGGCGCAGATGGGTTTCCATCCAATGAACCTGTCTTACTGGCTTTTGAAGTAGGTTTTCACTGCCACCCTAAACGCACAGCTTTTGTGTACCTTCTTTCAATTCATCATTAGCTACTTTAAACTGGAAAATGAGTAAGTTCTGAAAAATTGCACATTTTTAAGTATATGGAACTGGTAGAGGAACTACAGTGAGTCTCAAATGAAAGGAAAAAATGGAAATATGAGTTACAACCAAGACTGAAATACAGATGGGGAAAAAATTCATCTAGTATTAGGTAATCATTGGCAAGAAACGAGGCATGAAAAAATAGTATTTCTAGCTTAATAACTACTGTATCAATACTTTCCTACATTTTAGCTGCTAAAAGCCATAGCCCAAACTTAGAGAATGGTTACTGCGTATCTCTCATCACAGTATTTTGACTGCCAACTATGTCTACTCACCGAGCTAAATTATCAGAAAGGAAGAGTTGCTGTCCTGACAAGAAAGCAGCTCTCCCCTGCTGCTACATGCATTGCTTTTCACTGTGCTCATGGAATGAGTACACAGGCCACAGTCCTTCCATTCAGGCAAACTCCTGTCAGCTGCCACCAACACCCCACTTTGTGGTTTTATTGACTGTGCAACCTCCTCAGGATGTGGACATCCAGGGTCAGATGGGTTATGTCTCCATGGCCAGAGCTAGGCAGGTGCAAGGGAACTGCCCGCTTCTCCATGAGCCAGATAGGTTAATTGGGTGCTGTGCCTGAGTAAATACCTCCTGAGTCACAGCAAGGCTCTTTGTTACAGTAGATGCAGCATTACATTAACTCACCTGGCAAGCCTGGAGCTGCTTCCCTCAATCTGCACCAATCTCTGGCAAGTGATATGTTGGTGTCCTGCGGTGGCTCAGCAGAGCCTATTTCCAGGCAGCTGAATTACAGGCATGTGGAGAACTGCCCAGTGAAACAGTAGGAGGCACAAGTTCAGACTGCTTGCTTGCCTTTTTTTTTTTTTTTTCCCAGCCTATTAAGCACTCCAGCATCATTTTTCCTTCAAAGGCTTTAGAAAAGTGTGCAGAAAGCTGCACACTCCCTTGGCAGCTTTGCAGAACTGAAAGTCACTTGCAAGTGGCAGGTCAATAACTGTCCATACTCTTCTCTAGGAGTGAAATGTCATGAAGGTTGAATTGGAGCTTGTCTCTTTCTGCTTCGTGTTTTGAATTTCATTTTTTTCCTCTAATCTTCACCTGGCACCTAAGGCTTTTATTTTTCTTGATGCTCTCTCAGGGAAAACAAGTCAGCATTCAAAATTCGGTATTGCTGCAGTACCTAAAGGCACTATCTTGCTGTTGTTTCTAAGGAGCAGGACATCAGCAAAACCAGCTGTGGGTTGAAAACTATCTTAATGAAGTAAGTAATTCTCTTTTTCAAGTTTTACAAATTATTTAAAACCCATTTCAGTCTATATCATGAAGTTCAACCTACACATGAATAAGGCTGATAACTTAATTCGTTATTCAGGGAATGAACTGAAAAAACAAATCCCAAAATTTGACATATAGGGTAAACTTGAAAGGGAAAAACCTCTCCAAAGCAACTGGAAGTATATTTGTACCCATTAAAGGCTCCATCTGGTAAAAAGTAAATATTGGTATAAGGGCCATTCTGCAACTAGACAATCTGACCACTGTTGCTTATTTGGGTTCAAATGCTAGAGTAGACAGCATTGGTTACTAGAAAAAAGCCCACAGAAATACATACATCATGGCAAGAAAACTCTCCTCCCTCCCCAGAGTCTTATCATCCTTGTTAGAAAGGCAAGATGCTGAAACCCTGCCTTCAGTAAATTCAGTCTCTCATATGCAAATTCAAGACTCTTGTTTCTGAAGCAACCAGGTAAATGTCGTGCTCTGTCTCCCAGGAATCCAAAATGGTCATCCACACATCCATAACAGTGACTACTTAATTGTTACCTATAACTACTACCTGCAGAAGTAACACATTGTCAAGCCTAGTCTTGTAAATGCAATTTTTTTATCTTATACTCCCTGAACCCCCCCAACCCTGTTTTATTTGAAGCAAACATTAATTGAAACATTTTTACAGATCCTTGCATAACTTCATAAACAGTATTGACTGTAATTTAAGACATGCCAGATTATTTCAGTTATCCTGATTTGCAAAGATGGTCCCCTGAGTGATGCAAAGCAGAGAGACAGCCACTCTAACCCAGGGATATTTTAATTAAACAGCAAAGTAATTTGATTCCAACAGAAGACACTGTGACCTGATACAACTTGGTATGCATGTCATACATCAAATTTTAAAGTTATAACTGCAAAAACCCCACACAATTTAGATACGATCCGTAAATATGGAGTTGGTCCATGCAATGGCTTACAAAACAAGGGGTAAGTATTCATCTTGTTACTCAGCAACATCTCCTAGTCACTGCTGTTAACCACTGAAAACATGTTTATTTTTCAACATGAGCTGTGTCACTAGGAGAGGAGGAAAGAGAGCTTAGTTGGATGATTTTCAGCCTGCAAAGAGAGAAACAGGGGAACAAAACAACATTAATTTGAACTAAAAGAGAATGTTTTTGCAAGTTTAACTATGACCAAGTAAGATTAAGCTTGGAGCCAAAGGCAGCTTGGAACAAGATTTACTGCAGTTTCACCGCAGAGGGGCATGACCACAGGAGCAGCTTACAGAGGAATTGCTCCAAGCTCTTTCCCACTCATGTGCTGCAGTGCACTATGGCGTGTCATGCTAGCAGTTACATATGAGCCCCCACTGAAAAAACAGCAAGCAGATCTCAGCCACAAACAAACAAAAAAGCATTTCCAGAGGTTCTTCGAGTTTGTTTACATCATAGCACCCACAGTGGTGTGCTGCTGGGTGTCTCAAGCAAGCACTTCCACTGGCAGAAAACACAGCTGTAAACTATGGCCTGGAAAATTCACTGTACCTTACCCCTCTGCAGTGACAATGGGGCTTAGTGAGGAGTTGGTACAGAGATGCTCCCCCAAAGACCCCTGAGGTACGTATTTAGTTATTGAACACTGCATAACATACCTTGTTGCATGCTAAGTGAGGAGACTGGAGGTACCCAAGTTTTAAATCTCATGCTCCAGGCATGCAATTCTCCTACTTCTCACCTTATACAAAAAACTGCAGTAAACCAGCACAAAGCTGCACCTGACAGAGGTGATCCAAAGAGAACACAGCAGTGAATTCCCAGAGCCAAAAGATTTGTCCTGTCTTTACTCTTCCTTATCACATGTGCACAAGACTGCTATTCCTCATTAAATGAAGTCTTGAGTATCTCCAGGCAGAGAAGTTGAAAGATCTACATTCAAATCAGTCACATTTTATTCTTTTCCTGTAGCTGTGGCAAATAATTGCAGCAAGTTTCTCATTTCAGACATCTTGACCTTTAGGTTCTGGCAACATTAAATTATTTTAGGGTTAATAAAGACAATTTGCACTGATGCCATAATTTAATACTGAGACAAAACCAAACAAGCAAATACTCCATCCATGGAACAAAAATAGCTACTACTTACTGACAGTGTTGTTGCAAAAAAACTATGGACACACTAAAGAATAATAGTATCAGAAGCTATTGCAGCAAATATAAGGCTTTACAGTAAGGATATAAAGGAAAGGAGAAGAACGTTTCCCATACAGCCATAAGAGTGACAACAAAGCAGAAACAAACCAACTATTTAGAGAAACTTGAAATCATTATAGGATCTTTTAAGGTCCCTTCCAGCTCAAATCATTCCATGATTGAATTCCTGTAAATCATTTCATGATTTTGAAGCACAGTACAAGATAAGCATGTGTGTATCCACTTCCAAGAACTGCTTCAATTGCTTAAAAGCCACAATTTAAAAGCACAAATATCTTTCTTAAATGACTAAAAAAAAAGGTAAAAATCAAAATGCATTTTGGCAAACAGAAAGCACACTAACATCTCTCTAAAGACTCTTTCTTGTAAAAACACTGACAAGTCTTACTTGGCTCTTCAGCAAACTTGAGTTTACAGCAAACTATCACTGAAATAAGTCCTCTGAATCTGAAGAACTGTTGTGGTTTGAGGCCCTCATGCAGTTCTGCTCACTCACTCCCCCCTTTTTCTTCCCCAGTCCCGGGGGATGGGGAGGAGAATCGAAAGAATGCAACTCCCACAGGTTGAGATAAGAACAGTTTAGTAACTAAAGTATAACATAAATCACTACTGCTACCACCAATAATAATAATGACAAGAGAAATACAAGGAAAAAGAATGCAATAGATCTTCACCTGATACCTAGCCAGGCCATGCAGTGCCCCCCCATCACCTAATACCAAGCTTGACTACGCAGTGCACCACATCACCTCATACCAAGTCCTGGCCACGCTGCACACACTCCCCTGCACCACCATCTTTTCAGGTCTCTGCCCTCTCCGTTACTACATCCCGGACATGACGTGCTGCAGTATGGAATACCTCTTTGGTCAGTTTGGGTCAGGTGCCCTCTCTCTGCTTCTATCCAGCTTCTTCCCGGCTCCTCTCCTCCCTGGCAGAGCATGAAACTCAGAAAGTCCTCTGCCAGCCTAAACACTTTAAGCCATAACTATAAACACTGGTGTTATCAGCACTGTTCCCAAGCCGGAAGTCCAAAACACAGTACTGCAGCAGGTACTACTTAAAGGAGAAAAACGACGGCTGCTGCTGAACCCATGACAAGAATTTATTTCATAGAAGAAAACAGCTTTCACCACTTCTTTTGGCATACCTATCCAATTTCTGTATTATTTATCATTTTGCCAGTTTTAATCTGACCAGCATCATGCTCAGCCCAACATATTCACCTGATATATATATATGTGAAAGGCCTACTGAAAGGTCTTAAGAATCTTCCCAACAACAAAAAAAAAAAAATGCTGTCAGTTTAATTCTATGCAAATCAATCTCAATCAACTTTTACAGCATATGGTCTGTAGCCTTTACTCAGCCCATGTTTTAATGCCAGTATATGATGCAGGAATCCAGTACCAGGAGAATGTAGACTAATTAACAGCTACCAAAGGTATGTAATTAATTTTTGCATCTAACCATAAAGACCATCAATTGAGCAAGGAACAGAATAGATTTCAAATCTAACAAAACTTAGCAGTTTAATTTGTCTTGCATTTTTAGTAACTACAATAAATTTTCTTAATATCTGCAAATAAGATGAATGCTCTATTCATGGCTGACTCCACAGTAACCAATTAATTTATGCAATAAACAATAACTTTTTCTTCTACAATAAAGAGTAATTACTTAAGCATCTAATTCCTTCTATTCCAGATACACTTGTCAGGGACTATAAAACTCAAGAAGAATTCTACATGGCAGAAACATGTACCTATTGACTTCTACCACCCTGTTAATGCTGATGATCTGCTTTTCAAGCAAATGAGGCACAGATAATCATTTTGTACCTCTCCTTCCACCTTCCAAAAAACATTCACCCCTATGCACCAATTTGAGTGAAGCATGTCAAAAGGAAAGGGTTGCAGCAAATACTTAAGTTGCAACATCTCTAAAAATCTCCTCTTGGAAAGAAACCCTGCAAAATGGGAGCAGTAAAAGCAAAAAGTGAAATGTGAATTCTTAGGTCATGTTTATCAAGTAAAGTCTAGATTAGTACACTCATGGTGCTCAACCAGCTGTTACAACTGGAGTCCTAACACATAATGCCTGCTGTGGCAATGTGAAATTCAACAGCCTCCTGAGGCTCTTTCCCCGCTGATGGGTAAGGTTACATCAGGAAACTATCACAGGTCACTAGTTGTATTTCCAAGTATATCGAGCTTCCTAATAATAGACTCCATTTCCACTGCAAAAGTGTGCTACATATGGCCCAATCATTAATTCTTGCTGTTTTTTTCAGACTGATAACTAATTTAACATAAGTTTCATATTTAAACAACTCAAAATGTATTGTTGGCAGCAAGTAAGAGACTAAAGGATATTAATCTGAAGGCACACCTACCCCCATTATATCTAGTATATCACTGCAGGTTCTTTACGATGTGTAAAACATGGTACCACTTTTATATGCATGCAGTGAAATCTGACTTCAGCTGCCACATAGCACACAAAACAGGTGCAAATGCATGTTAGATACTCAGGGCTTCAATCTGGAACTGGAGTTGCATTTGTGCCTAAATTAAACACACAATGTTTTTTTCACATTGAATAAGCAATCCAGGAAAAAAAAAAAAAAAAACACAGAGTAGTTACACACAGCTGACAAATGGAGGAAAAAAGCAGAGACAAACTAACTGCATCTATATCTAGTCAAGCTTTAATATAAAGAAACATAAGTGAATTACAGAAAGTCAGTAAAAACTGTCTGAAGCCAAGCTGGATTTTCCTACCTTGGACCAGACAGGGAAACATTGCTTGCACTTATGTCTGCCCCTCTTCGAAGTTACATCTCTTTTGCTTAATGAGGTGTGCAAACACAGTAACTCTGTGCATAGCACCTTGACAATAAAGGTTGCTTGCTACTTGCCTGTTTTATATTTTAAGGATTATTTATGAGCCAAAATTACAGCAGACAATCAAGGCACATAGCACTGCTGAGAGCTACTTACACATTTAAAGGCAACCATAGATTTAACTGAAGATTAAGAACTTCTACTTCCCACAAGACTCCAACATGCTCCACTAAACTTTAAACCCACAGCAAGAAGCGAAACACATAGCACGTGCACAGGTGGATAGATTTCTGTGACTACTATACAAGAGCAAGCAGACTTGCCTTTGATGCAGAAGCAGCTGCAGAAGCAAAAGCGATTGTGCTGAGCATGCAGAGGCAGTGCAGAGCACCCGAATCATCCTGCCTTCCTGATGGCACCTGCCTGGCTTGGAAAACACTTCAACATCACACAGCGTTCCTCCCAGCCAGCCTTTGCTTTGGGTTAAACAAGAGCAGAAAGCCAACACACACATAGATAGCCTGCAGCTAGAGAGTATCCAAGGCAGTGGGTTTCAAGGCTTCTCTCTTCATTGGCTGATACGGTGTTGCAACTCTTTCCACCTCAGCTTCCCCATACCTCTTGCTATCCATTCCCCATGGTTTTTTATTCCCTTTACTTACTCTTCTTTTTGCTATGTCCATTCCAAACATGACAGAGCAAAGATGACATTGCTGTCACATTTTTCCTTTTTCAGTAGGTCTATCTTGTTGAAAGCTCTAAGCCCTAGCTAAGCACTTCACAGCAGGTTCAACCTAGTAATCTGTAGTTGTGCAATGAGATGCCCCCACTACTGCCAAACCATGGGCGACTTGCTCAGAAGCACTCACCTGAGCTTCTGTGAGCAGATCTCCAAATCCGATCTAAAGATCATGAACTTGCACAACCAAGCCAGCATTTCTTTTCATGGTTTCAACAATCATATTTATTCCTTGGTTTAAAAGGTTTTGGTTCAACAGTTTTATAAACAGACTTCACAAAATGCGCAATCCTTACATAGTTCTTAGTTGCAGTGCTAGTAAGAATTGTTACTTTCACTTCAGTTATATTACACAAGGTTGGTTTTGTTCCCCCTCTTCTCACTCCCCAGTTGGCAATTCATTGTAAATTGGAGAAATTTTTAAAAGACAAAAAAAGTTAATCTAAGCATGATTTTATAAGCACCTTGCCACTGTATTACACTTTAATAAGGCAAATTTTGTCTTGTAAAGGCTGATTGTGCCTTCATTTTTGCTTCCAGGCTTTCACCCCTCCACAACACCCTCTTTAAGAAAACCCAAGAGTACAGCTGATAATACAGCAGAATATACCTCTTACAGGGTGAAAGGAAATTACAGTAGACAACAGGCTGAAAACATGGTGCACAGTAGACAGAATAAGACTGTTCTTAAAAATAAAATTAAAAAAAGAGACATAAAAGAAGAAAAAGGAACTGAACAAGCAGCAACAATGGAATTTTTCTAGTCACAAGGATTGGGACTTCATAAATAAATGGAAAATTACTAAAATACTTTGCTGTATAATATAAAAGAGCGCAAAGTGTTTTCCAGTTGTCACCTAAGCACTAGATGCAACTTTGTAGAAGTAAGTATTTGGAGGCAGCTTTGAGTTCTGATTGGTGCAGGCATTCCAGCAGGGTAACGCTGCCAACAGCAGAAGAAATCCACCCAGTAAGACACACAAGCCACTGAAATAGAATGCAGTGTCATATTCCTGTGTCCAGTCGTAAAACCAACCTGAGGGTGAAAATAAGAGAGAAGCCTATCAGCGAGGAGTTACATGTAACATAGCACTCTAAGTTAGAGATACATCATGGGAAAAAAATAAAATAAAAACACCACACACAAAAAAAAAAAAACAAACCCAAAAACAACTAAATCTAAAATACAGTTTGACCATTTAGACATGAAATGTGCCTTTCATTGAAGCTAAAACCAGAACACAATCAGCTCGGTTAGCTCAACTGAAACAGGCTTTAATTTTTCGTGAAGATTTTGATTTCATCTTTCCATTGCTATTAAGGCTAACTAGAACTATTTGCATGCAAATTAATTCTGTCTGGTCCTGACAAGCTCATGTTCATTTTATCCTATCTACTTTGACCTTACCTACAATTGGTGGTCCGAGGCTGTTTCCAAGTCCAGCAAAGAACATTAATATCCCATACGCATGAGTCAGTTTCTCAATTCCCACAGTCTTTGTAGTTACATATGGAAAAATTGACCAGTTCCCAGTCAGAAAACCCAAAACCCCAGAAAGCATTGCTAATGTAAGGTAACTTTTGGCAAATGGAATTGCAAACAAGGCCACTCCTGTCATTAGTAAGGTAGTTACATACAGATATAAAGTGTTAACCCATTTAAAATCTGCCAGTATTCCTAAAGTAAGTTTGCCAACAGCAGTCATAATGCCTATAATGGAAATAAGAGGCACATGATAGTCATCTTCATTAATGTTTGCACTTCTTGCCACATCTTCCATGAGCAGAGAAGGAGGAAATCCACCAATATCAAAGAGCAAGAT
The DNA here is from genome assembly GCA_032466535.1 of Forpus xanthops. NCBI lineage: Eukaryota > Metazoa > Chordata > Aves > Psittaciformes > Psittacidae > Forpus > Forpus xanthops. The sequence continues at coordinate 33,321 of JASSUY010032058.1, forward strand.
GGCAACAAAAAGAGCTGAAAACACTTTGTTCTTAAAAAGAACCATGGTTTCCTCACAGTAGTTCAAATAGAGCTGCCACTTCCTTTTGGCAAGTTGCTTGCAGAAGTTTGTCTGTTCTACAACTTTCTTTTTGTACGTGTCTTTCTCATTTACATTTATTGAGCTTAATACATTCTTATTTAAAATACTATCCTGTTTGTAATCAGGCACATTGTTAGCACATTTTTCGTCAATGTAGCCCTTTTCAAGAATGCTTATATTTTCTTCAACAGTCTTTTCTTTTTCAGGGTAAACAAAATATTGTTCCGGCACTTTATCTACACATGTTTTTTCTGGTGGAGGGGAATCAGATGACTCCAACGGTCTCATTAGGCTGCCACATGCTAATATATTTAGAGACAGCGCACCAACTATTAGCAGACAACCATCCAGTCCATATAGATCAATAAGTTCTCTTTGCAATGCTGCATATATAAAGAGTCCAACACTTGAGCCTATAAAAGGAAAATAAAACCAGTTTAAACTGAAGAACTGAGAACATCCTTCAACACGAACAAATGTCTACTTTTCAGCAGCAACGAATCCACTGCCACAGAAATGGTAAGTCATTTGTGCTCCTCTCTCCCCACTCTATGAATTGGTAAGTTATCACACCTCTTGAAGTTACAGCTTCTTTGCTGAGTACCCAAAAAATAGAAAGCCTTTCAAAACATCTGAACAATTTGTAATGATTAACACTAGCAAACACTTTAGAAACAAGAAGGATCAATAACATATCTGATGAAAAACACCAAAGAACTATTAAGACATCCTTCTGCTGCACACTCAAATACGTCTGTCAATTCGGGTGCCATTTCAGTTAGCACAGGCAGAATTTCACACACCAACATTTTCTCCCTTATCCTCCTGTCTGCCACCTTGCTTCTCCAAGGCAGAAACACACCAGGGGTTCATCAACAGTCCTAGAAACAGGCCTTACTGCTTAGTGTTTAAGGAAGAGGGGCTCACATGGTGTGAGTTTAATCCAGAGGCATTTCTGAAGCTCATGCATTTGAGAAATCTAGCTATTCAGAGGAAAACAGTGAAAAGTAAGCTATTACTATGAAAACAAGCATTTTATGCAATCCCAAAAATTCAAAGAAAAAATTCTGCTGGAATGAGCATTGATCCATTGTAATAAATGGATGACCAACTCACAAATGCAGAGCATTAGTTTGTTTCAAGTCAACTTAAAGACAAACTTAAAATTGAAATCATTTGCTAAGGGCTATAGCTAGGTTATGTTAAAGCCATTCAGTGCTAAGCACTGGAAAAAAATAATTATAAATTTCAGACTTGTTTTGTCTTCTAAGAACTAAAATTAACAAAAGCTCAATAAGATCAGGCCTTACAGCAAACTCCTTGAAATCCCAACAAAAGCCACTGAAAATGGTTTCAAGGAACATTTCTGCAGAAGTTCCCCTTAATTCTAATGGTATGGACTTGGCATTAATATCTCACAAATACAGACTGTTCTGACCAGGCCTCTCCTTGCTAACAACTACTTGAGGAAACAGTTCAGAGGGGAGACTCCACACAACACAGGAAGCAAGGAATGGAACAACAGCCTTCTTTAACAGTACCAACTTGGCCCATTAATTTAGCAATTCCTGTTGGTGTAAAGTACAACATCGCACAATAACCCAGGGAGAGAATGAGAAAGACTGTTCAGCATCCAAGAATCTTACTTGTATTACCAGAAGTTTGTTTTCCCAGGATCCCTTTAACATAGATGGACAAAAGCTAGGATGAGCTTTTGAAATATTTCAGAATATAGTCTCCTTTTAGATTGGTAATGAAAAAATATTTAAATATGAGCCCAAACTTCAACTACTCCTTTAAAGGTATAGTTAATGTGAGATTATGGTGATCCACCACTTATACCCCGCATCTCCAATCTTTTTCACTTCTTATCTTGTTCAAGAAAGAAAACAGAGAAGAGAGCTCTATGGAAAGTTTCCCCTCTTACTATCCCTAGCATACAGCCCAAGCTACTCATAAGTCTTTCATTTTAGTGAATACCTTTTTCTCATTCATATGGATAACCCATACCATACACCTGTATGGGTAGTTACTATTTTATCTGATGCCTGATTTTATCTGTTCATTGCCACAGACATTTTGACTTAAGTACTACTTCAGGAAACTGAAGGTAACTGAGAAAAACAATGTTTTTTTTTCTGTCCTGGCAATGGTAGATGCATCAGAGTTGAGAAGTTAGAGAGAATGACAATTAGAAGTCATACCTGTTGAAATCAGACCAAGTGCAAGGCCTCTGCGTTTGTCAAAATAGTGGCAAGTGATGGTAACTGTTGCAGTATACAAAAGGCCACATCCAAGCCCTTGAGAAAAATAGAAGTAAACCATGCAACATGCTATGGGAAATTAATGCCCCTTTGTATTCCCCAGATAATACAGTAGTGTACCCTGGGCACAGAGGTGCCTTCTAACTCTGGCTCAGCATGAGCCACTCTGGCCTCACACTGACAGGGCCCTTAGGATGCCTGCACTGTCCCACCTCTCTCCCTCTCCCATGCTTGGCTGCAGAGCCTGCATGGAGCAGGCTGGGTCTGAGGATTTCAACAGCTCAGGCTCCATGCTGTAAGGGTTAAATGGTTTTCAGTCCAGGAACTGGCCTCAGAAAACAGCAGAGCTGCATCCATACAGCACTGTGTCTGAGCCAGCACACTGGTGGGTCCCTCCAGGCCAGCAACATGCCTGAATTCCTGACACTAGGAATATGATAAAACATCCACAGCAGCCCTCTGCAGCAGAGAGGGGCAGGTCACCTGCTAGGACAACAGCACTTTCGTGATTCTAGCACAGTGCTTTTGGTTCAATCCTGTTACGCAGTGAACAACATTGCTTCCTAATGATCTCTAATTTATCAAATTAGAATGAGTACATGACAAAATTCCAGAAAAGTTGTTATTCCTTTAAGGCTGGCACTTCATTCATGACTGCAGAAGACCTTAATTCCACCCTTTAGGAAAAAACTCAGCTTTTCTTTCTCTAACAATCATGTCAAAGGAGGACAAACTGCTTTCAAACCCTGATGAACAAATACATTGCTTTTATCTATCACTACATGGCAAAAGTCTACCTCTGACATCCCTCCCCACCCCAAAATATTTCTTGATAAATCAAGTCCCAGTCTTCACTCTATTTCTGTGAATCAGTTTCTCCTTTCAGATTCATTAACAAAGTCCCAATACAATAAAGATTAAGTCTCTATATGAAGGAAAGGTTTTTCTTACCAACAACAATCCCATATGAAATATAGAGAAAGTATATGTTAGGGGCAAAACTGCTCATCATGAGGCCCCCAGCCACCATAAAGCCGCTGAAGATTGCCACTGGTCTTGCTCCAAAAGATGATACACATATACTGCAGACAGGACCTAGAGAAAAAGCAGGAAAAATACTCCTAGTAACTATAAGCATCAGGAAGTACTTCTAAAAAATATCAGTCTATGGAAATGTTTCTTACACTAATTATACAATTCAGAATACTCATTTTTCCAGGGCTCCTTAAAAGAGTCAGTTATAAAAACATACAAGATCAGGCTTGCAAGATCTTTGCTCAAGGAGAAACTGACATCAAGACCACAGAATTGTACCAGGGCTGGGAACAAGAGAGCCAGAAAAACATTCTTTAAACATAGGATGATACATACCTACTAGACTACAGCACTGTCACTACACACCTAAGGACCTACACAGAGGTTCTGAAAGAGTCATCTTTACGTACCAAAAAAGTTAGATCATCAGCCAGGCTTTAACCAAGCAGGTATTTTTTTGACAGAAGCCAAAACCATGCTGCAGAAAGACACTATCTGTATTCATCTTCATATAAAATAAGGTTTATAATACTGAAATGGAAAAATAGTAATTTTTGAACATAACCATGGTAAGAATGCCACCTGGTGCTTATATAGAGGAAATATCTGCAGATACAATAGATAAAGACAAACACTATGCCTCCCTGATTTTCTAGGGAATTAAACACCTGTTAATCAGTATTTTACAAAAATAACTCTTTACTACCTATCTTGGTTTCTACTGCAAAATGACAGAAAATAAAAGGAATTTATTAAGAAAAACTAGAACAACGTTCATGAAGTTCAAAAGTTTCTCCTTTTCTTTACCCCCCCAACACTTCTTGGTTGGTTAGTTCTTCAAAACAAGAACAAAGTGCAGGCGACATTTGTACTCTGACTCTACTCGGCCAGTTCTCCCCTCACAGAAGCAGTAGAACAAGCACTTATTTTCAGTTGTGTGACCCAGAACACACCTTTTAGTCTAAAGCAGCATGCAAGCTTGGTTTCATGCACAAATAAGCAACCAGGAAGGGACTTGGCTTGCATAAGACAATCTCTCATCTGAAACCCTGCACTTCCAAATGCTCATACATCAACTTATATATTAGTCCCAAGATCCTAAACTCAGCAGCTCTGAGATTAGAAGTTAGACACAGACAAATTACATTATTTAAACACCAATAACAATAGGAAAACCACCTCATCACTTTCGTATCTCATTCACATCAATATACTCTTCATAGTCAATACAATCTGCAAAAGAAGTAAATTTGGAGTCTGTCATTTGTTCAGGTTGGTCCTCCCTGACTCACTGAGACTGCCAGCAGATGGGAAGTGAGCCCAGAGGTGCGATAGGTAGCGGACAACAGTTGGAGCTGAGGACAGTGCTTGCCTAGGTTTGCAGACAGGAGCTAGCAGTTGGAAATGCAGGTAAGGTTTTCATGCAGTTACTGCATATGAGACAAGCAGTCCTGTCAGGCAGGAGCACAGTTCATTAGGTGAAGCAATTCTCCACAGAAAGGCAGGGCATAACTTTTGCCCGGCGTAAGAGCTAACTGCCTAGGGAACATGAAGGGAAGCAAGTCGGCATTGAGGCTTATCCAGGCAAAGAGTCAGAGTTAAAGAAGAATCGAGAAAAATCTTAAGGGGAAGCAGGGTTTATTTGGATTTTGGAAACAATGAAAAATGAAGATGTAAGCATTTACTTCTTCTCAAGAGTCAGCATGCTCTGGAAATGAAAGCTGGAGAGAATAAGTTGGGCAGAGTAACTTGGAAAAAACAAAAGCTGAGATTGTTGCTGTTTCTAGAACTAATTACTAGCACTTGCAAATTAAGATTGGTACATCTCCTAAACCATAGGATTTAAAAATAAACAAAGGATTGAATCTATATTACATAAAATATTCTTCTATGTTGTAAGAACATTAGATAGTGATAACATAATTCAATTACGTAAAGGAATTCACACTCTTTCCGTTCTTTATTTCTGACCCACTACCTTGCTAAAACAAACAGTATTTCCCTTTCACCTGCTTTCTCTGTTTTGACACAGCTGCTTTCAAGGTCTTTGTCTAACCTGGAGTGATGGTACTGGTAAAAAGTGCACTGACTGCTACTAGAGTATCTGAAATGAAACCAGATCCTCTGACCTCCAAGCCAGAACAAGGGAGATGCAGAGCTTAAAAACATGTCTTCATAATCTGACAAGGACAGTCTTCTCTGGAACACCATCAAAAAAATTTCTGGCAGGGTCCAAGGTGATATTCTTCCAGCTTCTCCCACTTAGAAAAATAATTCCAAAGGAGAACAAAAAGTACAAAGAGATCTTTTAGCTCTGACATGGAAAACCTGTGCAAAATTGAAAAACCTGCTCAATAAGCTCAGTATTAATGTGCCATCTCACACAGCAAGAGATCTGGCCACTCAGCAATGGCTCTGTTTATAAGAAAGAGCGCCAGTATAAGTATTAAAATAGTTATTATAGGTGTCTGGGACGAGAAGAAAAACAGGTCCATCTTCCCCTTCAGAATAGGCCCTACTTTCACACTTCCCTCATCATAATGCTAGAAAATAAGTCACAAAAGAAAATCCCTGTGACAGCCATCATTTCTGTTCTTTTCCCTGCCTTGCATTCCTTATCTTTCTCTGTTTCCCAAAGAGATGGCATTTTCTCTTTTTTTCCACCAGGCACAGTACCTTTCTTTATTACCATGGTATTTGCTCAAGAGTTCACCGTACACAACCATGTTATTCTCTACAAGTATTCATTTAAGCAAAATGGGTTCAAGGCAGTTAATCTGGTTGAATATCCGACTTTTCTAGAATGGAACTGAGACTTGCACTGTGAACTCCTGCCCTGGGGATTTTGTTCAAAGTGGACATTCTGAAGAATGTAGGAATCTACATATAGCTGCATAGGAAATAGCTCCTCAGGCAGCATAAGACTTTTCATTACCTGGCTCTCTTTCAGAAAGATCCTTCCACTGATAATGTATTTCTCATTGTAATGTGAACAATATAAAAATAAAATCCCAGTGGCAATCCTCAATATTAAGCATGGAAAATGGCTTTTAAAGTCAGCATTTTTTCATTTTATCAAGCAAGTCCAGGGGCTAGCACTGGTGTTAAAATAATATTTAAAGGCATTGATAAACATTTACCTCTGTTATGAACAAAAATCCCTTAGGGTTCTTTTTTTCTTCCAAAAGATACATCTTAAAACTAGACCAAATTCTACAAAAAAAAAAAAAAAAAAAAAAAAAAAAAAATGATACCAGCCCATTCTATAAGAATGGCAGATAACTCTAGGTAGAAGGAGTTAGAAGCCAGCACAGGGACAGCCACTGCTCTTCTGCACACAATCTGTCAAGACAAAATGGGAAGCAGCAGAAAGAGATGGGCTGCTCATGGCCACGTAAGGTCTTCATGCAGACATCAAAGAGGGAGAGCTCCCAGTTGGACTCATTGTATACTGATATTTTAATTAAGTTTTTTTTTTTATTAGTAAGAGACTGCCCTCAGTGAGACCTGGCTATAACAGCGAGTCCTTCCTGAGAGGTGAAAACCAGCTATCTGCTGCTCTCAGAGGAACTTTATAACTATCACAATCATCTGACCCCCTGACAAGTGCAAGGTTGTTTTGTTTAACTGGCATCAACAACCAGCACTCTATTCCTCAATCTTCCCACAGGAAGAAAAAAATTTTGCAAACTAGCACTCCCTGTCTCCACTTGCTAATCTCAGGGGTCCTCCCTCCTTCACCTCATACACACACAAAACCTTTTGCTAAACAAACAACACTGGACAAGAGTTCTTTTTCTTATCACCTTAATCTGACGCATCCTACTTGTTGGTATCCGTCTGAGCCTGTTGAATCAGTAGTTAAAGCAATGGTCATGGACTGTACATAAAATCCACTGGACAGAACACAAGAATATTTGTTGCTTATTAAATGCACTGCCAAAACCTGGTCATAATAAATATATTATTCTCCAAATATTTGGGTTTTGTATAAGATTATAGGTCAGAAAAAGCCTTTTCACACTGAGCAGCAACCCACTCCCAACTGACTGAAAAGATTGCTCCTTTCTGATAACATTATTAACAGAACTGGGCTCCTCTTCAGAGGAATTTTTGAGACACCTCTTCTTCCTTCCCACAAATTATGTATACCTTCCATAGTTTACAGTGGGGGCTACATATGCATGAGGGTTTTGTCCAAAACTGTGTAGATGCTGCAAAGGTGTTTTTGACGTTGTAAAAATATTGTTTGAAAACACAAAATTACGATTTTAAAATATTTATCTGAATGCCTCAGATCAGCAGAAACACCCCATTAATTTATCAAGACATGCCTTTCAAGAGAGAATCTTCCCTTTGTTCTTTCTCCATTAATCCAGAGGAGTAGGAATGGGGAACATACTACTGGTATCTCCTGTGTGAAATACTCTGAAATCAACACTTACTATAAACAGTGGTAACGCTAATTACAAGCACCAAGGTATTTGTCTGTTTTGCTTTTGACTAGTATAACATGGATCAAATTTAATTTCAGGCTCCAAATGGACATAAAATTAAGAACACTTGGCGCAGGAGAAACACACAATCTTGAACAATAAAATAAATATCCTCCTCTGGACTGTCTTAGTAGGGGAAACATGCTAAGCTCTTTCATTTTCTTCCTATGCAACAAGCCCTACATCATCCATGAAGCCATGTGCCCCATCTACTATAGCCTGATCAGTGATATGACACCTGATATTGCAGAAGCCTCACCATTGCCCTGTACAAGGACACTAATGCTTTTCTTTCACTGTTTTAGGAGCATTTCTTCCTATACATTTTAAGGTTATGTCGCAGGAAATTATAACTCAAATCATCCGGCAAGGAAGAGATCAACCAGGTCTCTGTCTTGTTCCCTATTCCAGCTGAACAGTCCAGCTCAGGGCTGGACACTGGCCTTCGCAATGCTGTCTGTGCTGTGAGCAAGAGGGCAGAAATCAAACACCAGACAGCTAGGAAATTCATCTCAATAAACAAGGTGCTGTACTGGGTTTCCATGTCTTGAGTCTAAGTTTAGCTCTCACAGAAGTCAGAAGTAAACATTGTAGAAAGAATATCAATACAGCAAATGTGAAAGGACTCGGCGTCATCAGCTACCTCAGAAAATGTACAGAGGGAAGGGAAGAAGACACACAATTTTTTTTCTGTGCCAGCTGGCATACATGTAAGGACACTTTCTTCTTTTTGTGAAATTACAGTACTAATATAGCAAAGTCACGGGACTTACCTTCCACTTGTTACAGAAGCTAGCTAATATGATTTCTAGTGCTATCAATTAGAGAAGTCTTCCTTAAAAAAATGGACACTAGCTTATTTCCTCTGTATAGCTGCAAATCTACCATAACTGCCATTTAAGTTGGACAGACCTCATAGAAGAGCCTTGATTAAGAGTGGAAATCTCTTGTATGAATGGCAAAAGGACTATATCATGGTACAGACTTAAAAGAAAATCTCGAATTAATTAGACTGCAATCTCTAGGCTAATTCAGGGCTTCAAATATACCACTGAAAGACACTATTCACCAGCTGAAAACTAAAGCTAAACTTGTATCATCATATACTTTGAAGGAAGAAATTAACTACTGAGAAAAGTAATGAGACAGAATGAGATAAAAAAACATGTTTTAAATCATCATTTTCTGCATGCAACATGTATTGCTTTAAGAGTACCAATATTTGAAAATATGTCTTTGGATAATGAGATCAGAGACTGGAAACCAAAACAGAGGAGAAAGGAAAGAGCAACAAACACTAAAAGAGTCAAGTTAGGAACATTAAAAAAGGCAATGGGTGTAGAGAAAATCTTGAGGGTAAGGCTGTCCAGTTACTAGCATTCACACACGCAATACTGCTGCTGAAATCAGCTTGCTTGGGGAGATTGCAAAGTTATTAGGTTATAGATAATATCTTTTCACATACATAAAAATATGCTAATTAAGAAAAATTCAGTTAGCCTGTTCATCTACTTTACATATGCTGCAACATGTAACCTGACCTATAATGCTACAACCTGCAATAACAGAAATAAGAACAGAAGCGAGTTCTCTTTCCCTATGTTCTTGAAAAGCGTGTAACTTTGCAATATGTTGTACCAACACATTTGTACTGAAAACATGTATGTTCATTACACTAGTGATGAGGTCTGAAAAAGGCTTACTATGAACTGCATGAAAAAATTGTAACTTGTCAAGAGCATTCTAGCTTTATGTAGATGTTCTGATACTTAGTGTCCCTTCAATGAGTTTACCTTAAGTTATTATTAAGGTCAGATACTGGTTTGGTAAGACAGTGGGATCTTCCATTCCAGGTAAAGCAGGGAACTTACATTTTGGTTTTAGTCTACACTGATAACACCAATGAAAGTAAAAGGCTCATGCTGTACTTCTTTGAAGACATTAAATATAGGAATGTTTAAGCTAATCCCAAACTACAAGAATAAAAGCACACCTGACAGACAACATTTTCCCTAAACTGTCAAAATTTTAAGTAATTTTGTAATTCTTTAACAAAATCAATTACAATAGCAGCTTTTATATGTATTATTCAGTCACAGAAGTGCACACTACTGGCAGTTGCTTACAGCAGCAAGACAGAGTGCACTGAGAAATCTGGAAACTAGCATGGTGCTGACATACAAGAAAGAAAGATGAGGCTTTCGTCAGAAAGTGAGCCAGAGACTTCTGTCTCCAGGGAGAGGGTTTTCCTTCACCCCTTCTCTTGCAATTCCCTTCTGCCTAGTTTTTCTTCAGTAACTTTCTTGTTTTTCTTCTTTCCCTCCCACTTCATTCTCTCTCTCAAGTTTATTTAGGTCTTGACGTGCTAATAACAGAAGTCTATGCCCTTACAAAAGAAAATAAAAAAGTAATAATAAAGAGCAGTCTACAGTCCTTTACCCTCTTAAATCCTGGGACTGAATATAGTGTTCTTCCAGTTAATGTGCCACATGCTTTTATACATTCCTGTTCTGCCTAGTGATAAAAAACCTAACATGAAAGCGACACCAGTACTTGGCTAGTGACAGTGTCTTTCAAAACAGTGGTCTTTATCCTGGTCTGTTTCACTATTTGAAAGTTACCTTTCTTTTAAGGAGAAATTTCCTCAGAATCCTGAACTGCATTTTGTCCATTAAGCTACATAATTGATTTTCCCCATAGCAAGTGCTCTGTTGACAGGCACTTTTTTTTCCAGATTCAGCAAAAAGATAATAGTTCCCATGGAGAATCTTTGAAAAGTAGAAGTTAGTGACATTACCCAGTACAATACCCATGCTCAATATTAAAACAACAACAATAAAACTGAACTATGGACTTTCAAAGTGGTGTTTTATTTCCCTAAAACTCTACTGTTACTCTCAAAGTGACAATGTCTTTCTAAAGAAAATATTCCAGTAAAGCTGTTTTATTTAATGCCACTGTTATCCATAACTTTCCAGGCTTCAAAGGGATAGATTTCCTCAAACGAACAGTGGAAAAAAGCCCTCCCTAAATGGCGGGCTTACTTCTAAAGTTGAAAAGTTAATAACTAGTTTATTAATTGACTTTTTATTTAATTGAAATATTTTTTTTAATCACTTCAGACAAGCAGTTTGCTCTGACTTGAAAGATACTAATGTAAATATCACATTTAAAGACTCATTTAAAAAAAAAGTATATCCAATCAGCAAAATTACCATCCAGTTACCCAGAGATTTTCCGGGTTTTTTTTTTTTTCAAATGCAGTAATTTTTAATTTTTTAAGGGTAATATTTTTATTGCTTTTTTTACCATTATATTGTTTTGGTTTACATATATTAGCTATACAACTATACATGCACTCTTCCCACTCATCTTGACCTAAAACAAAAATGCATCATCCTTATCCTGTTGTTTGCAGCTGTCTTTAATACAATTCCAAAAGCATATACAGATGAAAGTATTTACTAGAAAGAAATATTCTGATTTAAGATAGATACTGCTTCTACACTTACTGGCAAGCAATCCAATTCCATTTGCTAGAGATCCAACCCAAGCAGTCTTGCCTTTCCCTTCTCCAAAGGCATCCAGCCATTCCAAATACAAGACTCCCACCGCCAGTGGTGATCCATAACATAAGAACTGAGTAAAGAAGGAAACGACAACAATCACCCAGCCCCAGCCTCCATCTGGTGGTTTCCGAAATACCATCTTGTCAAATGAGTGCAGATGTGAAGGGAGAACCTTTTATAAACAAAAAACAAACAGAACAGAACATTAGAGATGTGACTGATATAGGTTTACTAGCACAAGTGAGCTGCACAGAGTAGCACACATACAACCAGAGGCTTATTTCATCCTTCAAGAAATACATGCAGCACAGCATACAGACAATGAAAATGAGTTACTACTTGCTACTTCTACCTCTCCTGCATGACACAAGAACAGTATGCAAAGCATTAATAAGTCATACAGACGTCATCAGCACTGTATTACAGAAAGAGGGAACATTTCATTTTGTGACTGTTAAAGAGGCTTTGAGAAGACCTCAGGCTTTAATATTTGCCCTAGTTCAGAGAGAGAACCACATGGCCACCTGCTGTTAAGACCTCAGATATCCCGAGTGAAGCATATAGGCTTGAAGGATAAGAAAATCTTGTATGAAACAATCTAAACAACTACTTCAGGATTAAGAAAAATAAAAATATTAGCTCAAGGTTAAAAAAAAAAAAAAAAGTATCTACCAAACTGTGATCTTAGCATAGTACTTTGCAGTTCAGCAAGGTGTCCCAGTGCAGTTTGCATGCATCACCCTTCCTGGAATGGCGATCACTTCTTGACTCTGTAAGCACCTTACACTACTTTGCATGGCAAGATCCACCACCTGTGTATTTATGGCTATAAATAACTTACGGTCCTCACACCTTCTCAAGACTGGCTTGTAAATGTAGGGACAGATACCTCTAAAAGCTAGCAAAGAGTTAGAGGTTTCCCAGGCTAAATTGCTTTGGAGCTTGGATGACTTCAGTGATACTGGGCCCTGCGCACAGTTAACCCGCCCTCTCTCATTACAGGGAGCAATCTGCCTGTGATAACTGCAAAACCCATGTCCTGTTCCCGGCTCTGCCACTAACCAGATGTGTTATTTTTATTTTGTTTACCCTGTAAGATAGAAAGCTACAGTACAGTTTTTTGAGGATTAATTACTATAAATACATGAAAAAGCCCAATTATAGCTTACATGTGCAATGTTACTTTGAAGGTAGATACTTACAGATGATGACAAAAGTCCTCCAGTTTCCTACAAACGTAGCTTCATATGATAACCCTACCTGCAGAGAAAGAGAAGCAAAGCAAGTTTTCAGCCAAAGTATCGCTGCAACAAGGAGCACAACTCTGAAAAACTGGTGTCTTCATATTAAAACTCTTTCATATCTTTTCAGTGGAACTTTAGATGTAATAAAGTTATCTCAGTGGAGAAATACTGGTCCCCCCCCAATTAATTAACAGCTGACAGCAGCCTTGAGCCCCAAAATAACAAAAACATTGTCAACTAATGTAAAAAAAACTTTGACATTCTAGGTCCTTTAGGAGTGATTTACAGTTTTAACATACTGGCAGTCCTTCAAGATACAGTATCTCCAGTTACAATCGCTACAAAGCTGTATTTTCATTGATATATCTAAGCTCTAGCAAGTGTCCCTTAAATACAGGAGATGCAAGGGTGACAGCTGGGATAGACAGAAATACCATGCCATAAAATATCAAAGCATTAAAAAGCTGCTTATAGATACTTTCCTACAGCAATAACTTTTATACAAAAGGGGATCCCCCTATTTCTACACAAAGTATTTAAACTATTTGAATACAGTCACCAAAACAGCTGACACATGTATCTCTGCATAGATTAAATAAGTATCACTTGGCTTGCTTCATCCCTAACAGGAGTAAAAATAATGGAATTAAGTAATAGCTTCAATAAAAGACACACTGGGACAAAGCAAGGAAGTTTTCAGAAAAACACTAAAATAATGGAAACAGTGAATAATCCCAACTCATACTTGTTTTAAAAAGAATCTTTAGAAAACAAATGTTTTTGAAGTTATACTAATTCCCATTATATTGATGTCCTAGAATCTGGCACAGAGACAACTCTGAGTTCAGCTCTGCTCTTCTAAACATTTGGCGGGGAGAAAGGGAGGGCAGGGCAAGAAAGAAAAAAGTTTTCATAGTCTTTGGTCATGTAGTTTTTTCTGAAAGAAAGATTATAAAAAAACCTCTGGATCAGCTCCTCATCTGCTGCAAGTCTGTACAGGGTTACTGACTTTAACCAACCACTTCCAACTTATGGCAGCAAAAGAGCTGACCTTCTCCATCCTGATTTCTCCTATTTTGTACCACAGGTCTCCTCCACATGTTCTAGATAAATAGCAGAATTTTAGGCACCAAAGCCATCTATTTTCCAATCATTTCAAACCATTTACAGTCTGCAATTTTCAAACAAGAAGTGAAAATCACTGACATTTTTTTTTCCCAGAAATCACCCTCAAAGTGAACACAGATCTATGAAGTCCCAGAGTTTGTTTTTAGGAGTCAACATGACCTGAGTTATCCTTCCCTTCCTTGCAGGTTGCTCCTTCATCTTACACTGCTGTGTGCCTTCTATCTGAAATAAGGTGCATTTTCTAACCTCCCTGAAGGCATGAAGTCCTGAAGAGAGCACGAGCCCTGTTTGAGGAGCTTGTTCCCCAAAGCCCTCTGTTGCAGGGCACAGTTAAAGATGTCCCAGCATGAGACTGCCGATATCAATGAGTCATCTCTTGGTACATTATTTAATGCTTCCCTGAAAATGACAACTTGCAGTATAAAAGCTTAGTAGCATGGACAAGAGCTGACAGTAGAAGCTAAACCTTCGCTACTCCCAGTACTGCCTTCATGGGCATCAAATCTGTGCATTGACTTGGGAGAGATCCAGAGTGCCTTTTACTATTTTCTATCTGTGCAGAAGGACGGCACAGACAGCACAGATAAACTTGATCACCAAAAATAAAGAAACAGAAGCCCACACAGAAGAAAGTGCTTAATAGTTTTGCACTCCCTTGGAACCAACCAGGAAAATTGGTTGATCCTGGAAACACACAAACAACCACGGGTTTAAGATTCAGGTGGGAGCCATTTCGTAAACCTTACTGCTCACACAATAAAATGCTTCAGACTCCAGGAAACCTAGCTACATCAAAACAACTGAAATGGAGAGATGAAGCATAAAGAATTAAACAGTAACTTGAGGTTGAGCTTTTCAGTGCGTTGTACTCACTGAGAATAAGAATCAGAGGAAGAGAGCTGCTTGATGAAAGCCTTTACCAACAACAACAAGAAACCCTAAAGAATGAACTGAATAGTTTTAATGTTGAAAGAGGAAAGAGAAGGGCATCTGGCAGCAACCTTTTTTTTTTTTTTTTACCTAAGCAGCTTTAGCACAAGATTGAGCTCTTTCTCTAAAAGAAATCTTAAAATTTGGCTTAAAGATGACAGAGGAGCACAAAAAAATAATTTGTCAAAACATCATGAGTACAACTGAAATGCAAGCCCTCGGCACAGAAACAAGTATTAATCTGAGGCAAAGGGAATCTTGAGAAAGACAGTAGCAATGCAATTGTTTCCAGATTGTCATTTGTGCAACTGGAGTCTGGTTAAGAACACCACTCTCTGCAAGCAGCACATGGCTGCGAAGAAAGCCAATGTCAGCAGAATCACTGTGTGATTTACACTCTGCTATTCCAGTTCTGCAAGGCACTGCTACAAATTAAGACAGTACCAACCAGAAAGCTAACATCTCTCATTTTAAGTTAAATTAGATTTCAAGTAAATTTCTATTTATTTTTCAGGCAACCTTACTGCAATTACCATCTGAAGCTTCTGCTACCCTTAGCATGCAACACCAAAAGCGTTAGAGTGGTAGCGATGCATTAGAATTACTTTTAACATAACTAGTTGCATCTAAACACCTACATATGTACTACCTGACAGGGCAAGCACTGTATTAAATGCACAAAAAAAAGACGCATCTGTACTTTGATGACATCTGACTTCAACTGAAGTTCCAACTACAGCAGCTCCCGCATGTAAACATTTGTCTTTAAGTTCCTTCACGCTTGTATTTCCCTCTCAGTCGTCAGCATTTGGGTGTACCTATTTCTTATGCTCCTCTACTTTCCCTTTTGTAAGTTATACAAGAGGCTCATGAACATAAGTATTTCATTCCATTTCTGCTTGATAAGGGGAGAAGTATGAAGTTTAAAACAAAACAAAAAACCAGAACAAAGCTTACCAACAACATAATAATGCTTTTCCACTGTGCAAAATAAGTTCACATAAAGAAGCATCAGCTAGGGCAGCACATAAACCAACCAGCTTTGTACAAATCTGTCAGCTCAGCAGAACCAGTCCTACCTGTTTCCAGAGCCTCACTGTCCCAGAAGGGATGGAACACCAACTTTCCCCCCACCAATACGACTGTTCATCAGACATCTACACAGACAGATGTAAGCCAATACTGCTATGCAACAACCATACAACTTCATTTATCAGAGAACTACTTTGCAAAACAGAAACGCGGTGTACACTGCCTTACACATCCCAACCTGTAAGTGCTTCCCTTGGTGTCCACCCTCTCAACCGGTCTGTGTCCCTTGGCCAAGTCCTCTGTGGGGATGGATAGGCTCTTATAGCCCCGGCTCACCTCGCCTCTCTCCACGCCCTCAGGGGCCAGCCCACCCCTGCTCCAGAGGACTGTTATACATTGACACCTATCAACTCCGGCTCAGTTTCAATGGGAAGCACTCATCCACGCAGCGAGCGCTCCAAGAGGTGACAAAAGGTCGCCCTTGTCAGCTTGATGCCGCACACATGGCGAGACAGGGGCACGCTAGGTTACCCTACTCCGGGGCAGCCGCGGCCTCCGGAACGCCAACGGGCGCCAACAATGGGCACGCACCGATGCCGATAGATGCCCGCTGCCATGTGCCCACAGAGGGCACAGACACCACTATAACGCTAAGTGCCCGCTGAACATCAACAGGCACCTATCAGGCACCTATAAGGGACACCAGGAGGCAGGCACCTGCAGGCAACATCAAGAGGTGCTCCCAGCGGGCACCGAGGAATGGACGTCGACTGGCACCACAAGGGATGCGGCCGGCCCAGCAGGGACGGGCGAGAGACCGCAGGTCCCGGCCCGGCTCCTTTCTGAGAAGCCCAGGGTAATGGAGGCCCCTCAGAGCCATCGGCCTGCCCCGGCTGCACCCCTTACCGACAGCCGGGGCCGGGGCAGCTGAACGAGACCTCCCAGCGGAGAGCCGAGCCGAACCGAGCTGCGGTCCCGTGTGGCCGCCTCCAGCGGCTCCCGCCGGCCCGGCCCTGTCCCTCGCTCCCTTCACCCGCAGACCCCATAACCCGGCCGAAGCAGTGTCCCCGTTACCTGCACCCCGCGCCGGCAGCAGCGGGCCGCCCGTGGTTGAGGGCTGCCGGTGGGGCAGGGGGCAGGAGCCGCCC
>JASSUY010032060.1:0-14954 GCA_032466535.1 Forpus xanthops
TGCTATGAGGTCTCCACACAGCCTTCTCTTCTCCAGGCTGAACAGCCCCAACTTTCTCATCCTATCTTCATATGGGATATGCTCCAAACCCCTGATCATCCTCATGGCACCAACAGATTAGTTTAGACCTACAATATTTCATATGCTCACTTTTGCCACTTGCAGTTTTTCCAGAGGGAGAAACAACAGTGTAGCTTTAGCAGCTAACTCTGTAGCAGTTACACACCCGCAAAGAAGAAAATGGTACTTAAGCCCTTAAACTATAAATAATGCAACTAATACTCATTGACTGTACCTCTGTAAACAACACTCATTGACATTACCTCTGTAAAGGAGCAGCTACTTCCAAAAAAAACAGTGAAATAAATCGCAAGTTTAATGTTATATCATCCAGTGGCTTTCGAATGACAATAAATACCCATTTACAACATTTTACCAATGCAGCACAAAACAATAATTCTTTTTTGTCTATGTATTTTGAAGTCTATTCAGATAAGGGCATAATTTATCAATAACGCCTTTCAACCACAGAATTCCAGGCATCAGATTCTCCTTATATGATGTTTTTAATCTGTTCTTCTATACCTCTACACTTTTTCTGTGCTGCAACTACAGAAAGACTTGCATCTTACTGAAAAAAATGTTTCATAGCTCTTTGTACTCAAACATTACAATAATTTTCTTACTACCTTTGGAACCCCTGGGTTGCATTGAACTTGCAGCACAAGAATGCTCCCACAGAAACTATTTAATTTGCAAGTCTTGTTGAAAGATGTGTCCTGCATCAGCTCAGTGAAGGCACTGGCCTGATAGATGCTGAGTTCTACAACCACAATCTTAGAACTCTCTTAATCTCATCCTTACTTCAGTGGGACAACATGCACTCTCAGAGGGGGAAGAACTCGCATGCTTAAATGATGAGATTAAGCACTTTGCTGGATCAGAATCAGATTCCCAAGCAGGATTTCATTTACTGTCTTTAGCTATGCTGGTCTGCCTTCTCCATTGACTTTTTCTAGTTACTATTTTTTTTCTACAATAACATTATCATGACATCAATAACATCAGTGACATATTTAATTAAACCAATGGATGATAACAATTCTAGTTAATCTAATGTATTTGCATTTCAGGGTACTGAAACTCACAAGTGACAAACCACTTGTGAAATAAATTATATATATGATATTCTTAAAACTATTTTTCTTCATTATCCAGTATTAAAATTGTGCTTCTTATAGGTGGATATTCTTCTGCTTTCTTTACAGAGCTGGATATCTGCTAGTCTTTCTGTTCAAGGTAAAGCAAACTAACCCAAAAAGGAACATATTCTTTTTCTCTTCAGGAGAAGGAAGAAATTGTAGCCCAGAAATTACCTTCTTCAATGTTTAGGTATTCAAGCCAAGACTGAATTAATATGCCTGGGTCAGCAATGCTGTTTTTTTTTTTTTTTTAAAAAACATGTTGCTTTAAACCATTTTTCTGCCCCTCTTAGGGTAGATAAATATCAGTATTATAAGATAAAAGTTAACTAAAATATGAGGTTATTTTTCTGCAGGCTAAACAAGTCCTCATGGGAAAATGTTGCATCTAGTCTCATTTCCTATTTCTACTGTCTATTTTTCTGCAGATGAAGCTGCCACATGTCCCTACAGCTATGCACTTAACTGAAGTTCAAATGGTGATTCTTTCTCCACACTCTGGCTATCAAATTGCATGTGTGTTCAATGCAAGCTTATTATAAGCACCTCAAAAGGACCCTCTTCTAACAGGAGAAAAAAAAAATATGACCATACTGCTGCCTGATGCAGTACTGGACCATATTTGCTTGGGAATCTGAGTAAACAGGGCAATACATTATTCTTGGGGATGCTGACTAGGATCAAGTTCATGACTTCAGAAGGGGAAAAAAATCCCTAAACCCATAAAAAAAAAATAAACCCCCACATTACTTCTGGAACAGATTATCTGCAAGTCTGTGCTATCTCCATCCCTGAAGATAATTCACAACTTGCATGCAGTCCTCCAATATAGGTTATAGAGCAAACATTTAGTAGCCAGGATGGAAACTGCCAGAATGGAAGTTTCCTGGTGTGTTGTTAAATATTGCAGCTTATAATTATGCTTCTTAGTAGCATGCTGTCCATAGTAAAAAGATGTGTAGTCCCTTACCAAAGTTGCTGTGTTAGAGTTAAGCCAACTGTAATGCTTGGATGACAAGAAATCATAAAAGCAACAGACATGGTTTTAAAAAAGATCTTTCCAGTGAAGCCTCTAGAGAAGAGAAGTGCTGGCAGCTGTTATTGCAAGCACTGCGAACTCACATAACCAAACAGCTAATCAGTCTGTGACCTAAGTCCACAACTTTTGGTAAAAGTTCCTCAGAATACCTTGATGAAGAGCACTATAAACAGACAATAAGAAACATGTGGAGAATCTGTGATACAGACATAGAGTAGAAGCTATGTGTCTATCTGAGCTGCGTGCCACAGGGCTGCTTCCTAAAGG
The DNA here is from genome assembly GCA_032466535.1 of Forpus xanthops. NCBI lineage: Eukaryota > Metazoa > Chordata > Aves > Psittaciformes > Psittacidae > Forpus > Forpus xanthops. The sequence goes on from JASSUY010032060.1 coordinate 2,509, forward strand.
TCAAAGTAACTCACCAAATCTAATGTCTTTCAACTTGTCATGAGACATGGCCTCTTCTGTGGGAGTATTCATTCTGTTTCCCTCTCCCACACTCAAAACAAACATGCACACATTCTCTATTAAATGCACAGATGCATTTCTTGTGGTTTGTATCAGTTTTACAGTATCTATTTCAAGTAGCTAGTAATTCCAGGAGCTAAATTACTATTTTAAGCAGCTAGCAATCCCAGGTGTATGGAGTAAGTGTTGGTGGCATCTTTAGTAGTAGTAGATGTAAACTGAAGGGACTTTCTCAGTTTTGTTCTCAGCTACCACATACTCAGGTATGTGAAGTGCATACAAAACCAAACCACCTCACTCTGAACTGCTTTTAGGAAGTCTCCAAAGGCTGCATTTTCCCAGCAAGGACAGAAATCATCTTTTAAGCTCTTTAAATAATCTTAATTGAAAAATAGAGACTTTTGTAAATGTCCAGCCTGTCAGACAAGGAAAGGGAAGATACTAGTGATCCTCCCACAAGGATACTATTTAGAAATGTCATCGTGATAACGTTGTACATGAGCAATTTTCATCAATTTATTCTTAGCCACTTTTTCTATTGTTCCCTTGTGATTTACAGGTATTTTAGTTACCAGCAGTATTTTCAGTGCTTGCAATGACAGAATTCAAATATTACCTGCAAACACAAGCAACTACAAGGGCAGTAAACTGAGCCCTGCAGGCTACCTAAAAAGGGGTGGAGAAAACAGGCAGATGTTTCCCAGAGGCACACAGCAAAGTATGAGAGGCAACAATCCCCAAATGCAAGATGGTAGATTCCTACTGAACATAAAGGAAAAGCTCCTCCAACAAAAGTAGTTAAGCACTGGAACAGATTAGTATGTTTGTCTTATCTCCATCCTTATAGATAATTCACAACTTGCATGGCAGAGTGCAAACCTGTAACATTGGAGTTAAACATCTCTGACCAAGGGGCTGGACCCAATAATCATCAAAGTTCCCTTTCCAACTTCAGTTTTCTATAATTCATAATATTTGGATTTTAATATATTCAGTCCCTAGTTCAGGTATTTAGACAGCAGTAATGGGGGAAAGGACTAAGGAAAACTTCCATACTCAGACCAAGGGAAAGAATAATTTGATAGAAGTCTTGATCCATGTGAAAACCTGCATGCAAAGGCCGTAGCTCAGATGGCCATACACGGCTGTGTCAGAAGAGGTGGTTATGACTCTTCTACAGAGGTAGAAAAAGGTTCCTCCCTTATGATTTTCCAGCACTCAAAAGGCAAAGACTCATACTGGGATGACATACAGTCCTCCACCCACCCATCTGCCACAACCCTGTACTACTTTAATTGAGCTATTTGTATGCAAAGATGTCTTCAGTAACAGATTTATAAAACAGCATGATCCTAACACATGAAATGTCAGTTAAAATTGCCATCACATCACAGTCATCCAGGTGTTCTTTTTAGGTTGCACTCACTGCCTACCTGACCCAGCCAATCCATTTCTCTCTGTGAGCTCTTCTTGATTCTCCATTGAATAAGGATTCAGAGTCGGCTTTGCTTTTAAGAAAACTAGCAGTTGTACCTTTGCTAGGGCTATTATAGCCTTTAATCATCCAACTGCTCCTAATTTATGCATCTGTACTAGCTGTCAGGCAACATTTGCTTCCATCTTACAGTTGTCAAGGTGCTTTAATCTTATTTCAGTAGCTTGTATGAGAATAGCAGGGAAATTACAATTACTACCTGCTTTGTCTTTAAAGGCTGCACAGGCATGAATGACTGGGCAGCACATCACATGCACAACTTAACAGCATGCGCAAATGATAGTTACAAAAAGTCACATTGTCATACCTCGCTTTAATGTTATCATACATAAGAATGCTAAAAGCATCTTAGGCACTAATCTCTATTTTTCTCTGGGTTTGGAATAGACTAATAATCTGACCAGTTCCATTGATCTTGCAGTACAGAAGCACTGCCAGTCTCTGAGGTGACTCTACCTTTCTTTTAGTACTGACAGCTGTAAGAACAAAAGATTTTTATTTACTGCTGCTTTATTGTCATAAAACTACAGAAACATAGAAGGGACCCAAAGAAATAATTTAGTCCACTTTATTTGCATTGTGTAGAAATCTTGATACTTTCATAGAATCATATAATGGTTTGGGTTGGAAGGGACCTTAAAGATCATCTAGTTCCAACTCCTTGTCACGGGCAGGGACACCTTCCACTAGACCAGGTTACTCAAAGCTCCGTCCAGCCTGGCGTTGAACACTGCCGGGAATGGGGCAGCCACAACTTCTCTGGGCAGCCTGTGCCAGTGTCTCACCACCCTCACAATGAAAACCCTGCATCTAATCTAAACCTACCCTCTTTCAGCTTAAGGCCATTCCCCCTTGTCCTGGCACTACAAGCCCTTGTAAAAATTCTCTCTCCAGATTTCTTGTTGGAACCCTTTCTGTACTGGAAGCTGCTGTTAAGTCTTCCCTGAGCCTTCTCTTTTCCAGGCCAAGTAAATTCAACTCTCTAAGGCTACTTTGATGGGAATGGTGTTCCCACCAGTCCTTGACAGATATTTGTCTAACCTGCTCCTAAAAATCTCCCACTAAGGGAGACTCCAATCTTTCTATGTAGTCTGTTTCTGTATTTCAGTAGCCCAAAAGTTAAAGCATTTTTCCTACTACCCAGCCTGATTATTTTTTGCTTCCAATAAAACTGCTTCATTTTTGTCCTTCTCTCCAGTAATCTTTGATAACGAATTATCATCATTCTCTACTTAGCACTATCTCTGTCAGACTACTGTTATGACATGCCATTCTTTTTTTTTAGGCTGTACAAACTTACTTGCTGAAAACTTTTGAGATCATCCATGTTTTCTAAATTTATACTGCCTGCAATTTGCCACTGATGTTTGCTCCAAACTGCAGACAGAATTCCTTTGGAACTCTTGTCTTAGCTGGACAGAAGACTCTCAATTTCTGCTTCCCATGGATAGCAGTACTTTTCATGTGTCTACTGACCTCTTTTTTTTTTCTGTGATTTAAAAGAACCCCTTCGGTATTCACAACTGTGAATCTGATGCTATTCTCCAATGTGCCTGCAATTAAAGAAGGCATCTACTCCCAACTTCTTATGTGGACTTTGTTTCATCACCCAAGTTATTAACGAACAGAGCAAAAGTAGATGCCCGCCTGAGAATTTCCCAGCCCAAAAGTGAACAACTGAATCCAGTTTTATGAAAAAGAGGTTATCTGCTTTATTGTTTATGTATTTCCACATTTTTGTCACAAGAATGTCACACGGGCCCATATGAAAACCTTACAAAAGACACATCTCATATACTGCTTTCCCCTTGCAACACCAGTTACCCTGCTTAAAGAAAAGATTTTATTAAAATTATTTGTTCTGGCACAATCTAAGTAGACCACTTCTCACATTATTGGATTCTGGGTATTTCTACAGTGGTTTCTATTAACTTGTGCTGGAATATTTGTGGATATCAGTTAAATAGACTAGTTTGCATTTCCCTAGGTCATTATTTTTCCTCCCTTTATATATTAAACATTCTTGTACCTCATTTCTCTTGTGTCTTAGTAATATAATCTTGTCTTTACCACTTTCTGCATTAGCCTCTCTGAGCTTATCCTTAAGTGCCTGTACCTTAGCTGTGCATTTTTGTTTCCCCTATTTGAAGGCATTCTGATTTATTAAAGTAAACTCCGACCCATTCTTACTCATCTTGTACTGTATTTTTTTTTCTTTTCTCTGCATCAGTTAATTTGCTATTGGGTGCTTAATGTCTTTTAATAACTGCCAGCAACCCTGCTTTCCTTCATTTTTACACTACTTTACTAAGCACAGGTACTTACCAGTTCGCCAAGGTGGGTAAAGCATACTCTCCTGAAGCCCATTATCCTTATGCTGCTGCCCCACCATCCTTCCTTTCCTCAGAAGAGCAAACAAAATTATTTTGGTATATTTTCCACTCAAATTTCCTTCCACCTTCAACTTTTCAAAGGAGTTCTCAATTAAAATAAATCAATCTGATTGTCCATCTCACAATGCTGGCTGTCACACAGGATCAGCTGTGACCAGATCAACTCCTGTTCTCTGTCTATGGTGTGACATGCTTTCACAAGTATTACTGCCAAAGAGCACATTCCACTGACAGCACCTGACACCTTGCACAAATACTTGAAGGTCCTTGTGAAGACTTATGGGGAACTAAATCAGTTTCTTCAACAGGCCAAGTGGTTCAATATGCAGCTCGTCTCTGTGCAGCGCAGATTTAATTTCACCTCAAATGGCAGAAAGATATACACTGGGGTTCCTTTTTTTTCCTAATAACAATACAAGATAACCATAACCAAAAGAAACTATAGCAATGCCCTATGCTTTTAGGTAAAGCTGATTACTTTGAATTTCACTCAAATGAAACATATCACTAAACCAGACATCCTTCCTGAGTTATTTAGCTTCACTGATCACAAACCATGTGGTATTTACAATTTTGCTCTCTTACATGATCTAGCACCTCCAGGGCTGTATTAGTCACAGCCTCATGGGTGTTTTGTTGTTGCTTCTGATTTCTTCACTTTCAGTTGGGCTTTTAAGTTCCTATTTTCTTCGTCAAGTGCATGCACTGACAAGACAGCCAGCCAGAGGAAAAACTCGCTTATTCCATCTTATGCAGTGCCAGCCTTCACAGCCACTTATTTTTCTCAGGACACAGACATCTCAACCTCACACTGTGGATAGATAGAAAAAGCTGCTTCTATACCCATATTGTAGCTGTCTGAATTTCTTCTTTCAACCTCAGCATAATTGAATGAAGTCACTGGACTTTGCATAAACAGGAAAAAAAAAAAAAAGGCAGAAAGCCCCTCAAAGCACGATTTATTCTGTTCTAAAGAATTTGTAATATTGTTTTGTCTCTAACAGAATGAAACAAAGCAAGTAGGTAACAGCACTGTATAAAAGGCTTACAGGGAATGTCCTATCTGAATGCAAACTTCACATTGCACCATCCCGCAATTTACATTCTTTACGTTGCAATACATTTACATCCCCCTGAAGTTGCTAATGAAGAAATTAATGTTATCACTTGCCTACATATCTTCCCCAAAAGAGTATACAGTTGAACTGGTATCAAGTTATGATTTGGAACAGTGCTATGTAAAGCAACTGAGATGTAATTCACCAGATAATACATTTACAATAGAAATTCTGAAGGAGCTTCAACTACAGCTTCGCAGCCTGACAACAATATAACATTGGGTTTAAATTTATTTAAAAAAATGAAATAAATGAAGGATCACTGTGCAAAATCACGACTAACCTAACTACAAAACTGAAAGGCACTGGTCAGTTATGAGCCCAGAACTTTCTGAGCAAATGCAAGAGGCAACTTATCAAGACAGAACATTTTGATATAGAAAACAGCACAATTCATCATTTTATTATACACAAGGAACGGTGGTAAAAAATAACATTTACAGTGCAAAACCATTCGCATGGCAAAGAAGAAAAAGCAGGGACTAAGTTAGGGATCAGTGATGTTAACAAGTATTTCTACTGACTGCTGCAAGCTTAACTGAGGCTCTGGAAAACACACAGAATCTTGTAAGCAAATAAGGCAGCCTGTGGTGACAGTGAGCACTTCACAGCTTTTACTGCTTGCCCAGAATTGCGTTTCTTTTGTTCACTCTTCACCAATTAAGTTTCAAAGCACCTTCCTCTTTTGTAGCATCATTTCCGCATGATTTAGGGTCGAGACAGTAGCTCCAAGTACTGCCATGTCCACACTACACATAATCCATTTTATGTCTATGTTCCTACATAAAGACAATAATTTAGTGTAATTCACTGTAATTTAAATTGCTGCAATAGAAATCTTCTCTATTGAGTTTGAAAGAGTGGCTGGGGAAGCACTGATCCAAACAATGGGGCTTGTTGAAAGGCTCCTTTTACAAAAGGAGTGAAGCTGAAACACAGTGAGCAAAAAAGCAATTCTTCTTCCAGAAGCATGGGGAACAAGTCAGCTTAACAGCTTCAGGAGTTGCCTGCCTCTTTCTGGTGACTACAGAAGGAGCTACTGCAACTCTGTAACCATCATGGGACCCTATCCCAGGAGAGTGTCTGGAAGATCATTCTAAAACATTCTTGAAGAGAATTTTGTAAGAACCAAAAGGATGCTAGACTCAAAAGACCCGTTTTTTTTTTTAAATAAACTACTGGAATGATTAACTCTGAGAGACTAGATCAGACAGAACTGAAATTAGAGTGCTCTGTAAACCAAGCTCTTCTTCCTCGATAGGCAAGGTAGTTCCTTGCTTCCAGGGTTTGGCTTCACCAAAGTCAGCAGCTTTCTGAACTGCAATAAATGCTGACATCCTTTCTGAAGCCCAGGAAACTTTTCTTATTTCACCACTGACACCTGGCTGCTTCCTGCAGGTCTTGGCTCCTTGGTCCTTGCTACACTATTCTTCCTCTATAATCTGTCAACTCCAGCCCTCTCTGGCCAACAAAAGACAAGGATGAGGAGGCCTTTCTACACTACAGACAAGCCCATTTGCTCCAGTCACTCCCTATATAAAAGGACCCAAACTGTAAACAGAGAACTAACACAGCAAAATTATATTGTTTATCACACTTGAATTTAAGCGTTTAAACCTCAGATGTCTGAAGCAAAAAAAGACAAGCCTTAGCCAAAGCACTCTTAAGATGATCGATGCCATTCCTCACCAGCACTAAAGAAGGTCTGATAATCCGGGATTTCACCAAAAGCTATGCAAATGTAGGGTTTGGATTTGATGGTGGGTTTCCTGTGTTTTCATTTTTGTTAAATTTAAATAACATCACATCTTTAGTAAAACTGTGATCAAAAACGTATAGAAAATGAAATTATGTTAAATATTAGAATGTGAGAGCACAGTATTCACATGCTTTTCAACTACATGGTGGAACTGTAAAACTCTGTTTGTTTGGTTTTCTTTTTTCTGGCTTCACTCCACAGTGGCAAAAACTGTTAGAGTTTACACAGAACTAGCTTTTTGTATGTGCAGTATTCTCCAGCAAGGTGGGCCATAATGTATGCTCACTGGTTGTTTAAAAGATGTGGACTGTGGAAACAACAGTATAACACAAAATTCTCATTATTTCAAAAATTACAAGTTTTTGCTAAAACTTTGAAGCATCAAATGATAGTTGCAGCCACACAACTTTGATCTTGAGAAAACAGGATATAATTCAAGAGTGAAAAATTGCTATAATTGGGAAGCAAAGAGAGATACATTAGAAATGGAGAAATGAAGGACAGTTCAGACATGTAATGGATCAAAATATTCAGAGTTGGTCTGAATGGAGCAATTATAACCAAAGACATTACTGAAAAATGAGCCATGTTGAGAAATATGAAAAAAGCAATTTTCAATTGTTTAATTTTTCTTCTATAGGTGTCATTTGGAAATACTTGATAACATTTAGATAAATGATAACTCACTTTCCCCCACCTCACCCACTGCAAACTCAAAATGGATTAGTTATTTTCCACTACACTCATTTCCTGAAAGATTATTTTTTTTATACTAAATCTTCCATACCAAAAAAATTGCATATATTCTTTCTTATTATAGCTCTTATCATACATTCCATTATACAGACCAATCTCCAACCAAAGGCTTTTTTAAACTCCGCAAACTAGTCTTTAATCCCTTAGCTGGAAAAGTGTCTGTGTATATTAGCTGCTGTAACTCACAAGAGCATACCCCTCAGTGATATGCTTTAGTGGTGGTCTTGGCAGTCCTGGCATAATGGTTGGACTTGATGACCTTAGAGGTCTTTTCCAACCTAGTCAATTCTATGATTCTATATTGTAAACATGCCAAAGGAAAATGCTAAATAAATTATCCATGTGTACATGCCACAGGGTCCTCTATTTCATGTAAAAGAGAAGTAACTGATACAGCAGTGTCTCTAGTTTATCTCAGATAGGCTTATCTCTTTGACAGCCAAAATGAGACTATTGGGTTCTGCTTCTAGGCATTCCCACAGATCCTGTGGGGCTCACTCCAGTAACTGCTTGCTGCTCAGGGAGGCCTTGCACGAAAATGCATGTCACTGAATTTGTTTTTTCCCAGTCTTGTCAAAACCATCCCAGCAATAAGAAAAGCTCCAGTTCCCATACTCTTACCCATTCCTTACAATTGTATTATTTTTTAAAGACAAAACCTTCACTCGAATGGACTTAACAATTGAAGTCCCAACAGCTCCAACGACATGAAATTGCCTGCTAAACTTCAGATATGCTAGTCTAAGTCACTCCCATTCCCACCATGCAATATGCAAAAAGGATATTGTATGATCATCATCTACCTGGGCTCTGAGCCTTCTTGCAAGCTGTGAGGCTGCAGATATTTTCAGACAAATGTGTTTCCGCATCAAGAACAAGTACTACCTGCTTTGCAACACTGACAGCAGTTCCTCTCTCCCTCTTCTACACACCAAGAGGTGCCATGAACAGTGACAATACCATTAGCTGAGAAAGAAGAGAGACTAAGCTCATGGAGATAAAAATGTTTTACTGCCAGCTATCAGGATCCATCATGGTGCTGCAAAGCTCAGGAAGAGACAAGGACAGAACTAGCTGCCTTGCTCTGAGCTTTGCTTTTCTGTGCCCAGCCTGCTTTGACACAAACAGCACTCTAAAGCCACAGTCTGTGCCTGGATGCAGAACAGAAGCAGAGCCTCACTGTGTTGACCATGTGGGGGTGACAGCACATTCTGACCACAAGAACCATACACATCTCCTGCCTAACACGTTACAGGACTCTTTGCCCTTTTAGAGTGGGATATAGTAATGAGGTAAAGGCATCGCTAACCTGGTCAAGAAAAATTATCAAGATACAAAGGTTTTAAAAAATACTGATCTATTTATATAACACAGAAAACTTGCCAGTCTCCTTATAGGGCTCATAAAGCCAAAATTAATGAGTCAGAAGTAAATATATTGTTGCCTACTGTAAAAAGAATCTCTCTTGGTTTTGTTTTTTGGGGGGGCAGGGAGGGGTGGTGGTATTTTGTCCAGTTTCTTGTCTCTCTTCATATTTTACATCACCTAGTTCTGGAGTTTTACATCTCCCAGCTCTCAAACAGCTGAAGCCTTATCCATTTTAGGCTAGAGAATAACAATGAAATATTTGGGTGATGCGCCTCTGCCTTTCTTAATGCCTGCAAAGATAAGAAAAGGACCTGAATACATTGTTGTCCTGATCCTAGAAAACCATATTGTATTTCTGGCAATTTTAGCCTTCTTCTTTAAAAAAGAAAAATATCGATACTGTCGATAATGCTGATAATTGGACAGCGTTTGTTCCTCTTTTGTAGCAAACTACACTGCAACCTAGAATTACAGAGTTAGGAGATCAGCTCCCAGCAGGAAAAAAAAGCTAAATCTCCATTTCTCAAGGACCTGCTGAGACTGGTATTTCTTTAGATAAATATACTCCATATAAAGGACAGTATATAGCAGAGAGAGAAATTTATTTTTTGTTTTTGTTCTTTAAATGAGAAAGATGCACTTCAGTGAGTTTCACCATATGTTAGAATTACATGTGATGTTGAAAAGGCAACGTGATCAGAAACTCTTCCATATAGAGTAGGTCAGTAAAGAACCCAAGACTATTAGCCAAGACTATTTGGGCATTAATTATACTAATTTTTCTCTATCTTGACACATATGTAAATTATGCTGTCACTGTTCATTTATGATTTTGTGATGAAAATTTATACATATTTAATGAATTCTAGGGCTCTGTTTATGACCACAGTCAGCATTTGCAAACATCTGGAAGCATTTGCTATGCTAAACTTCTCTCTCCAAACAGCATATACAACAGTGCAACAGCACAGCATACTCACTCCAGACCAGATGCAGCAGTGCAGATGTATTGCTCAGCGCTGGTCATTTTACCCAGGAGTTACTGTAACATCATCTTCTCTTGCCCTTAGTGAGCTCTTAGAACTAACCAGTCACCTCTGACCATGCCACTCCTCCCTGAACCCTGGTGCTGGCTATCCCTTCTCAATCACATAAAATATGAGCTAGTTGCTTTTACTGTTGAAACCCACAGCAGTCTTTCCTTGGGCAGCAACAGATCTACTCCTATCTGATTAAGTCAGAGTGCTGGCATCCGTTATTGGGTAACTGTAGGCATGTTTTCCTTTCTGCTTTGAAGGAGCAGCCAAAACAAACAGAAAACCACAGCACTATCCTCCTTCAAATCCTCCTTAAGAACTCTCCCCTGCTACAGGGCTGACAAATGCTTGCAGCTGCTTGAGATCATCACTGACTTCTGTTACCCTCTTGGTGCTCCGTTTCCAAACCCATTTGCTGTGCCTGGCTTAAAGCTTTGATGTAAGCTCTTGCTAGGAAGGCTCACTTTTAGAATTGGAAAGGAGTAATTGATACTCTACACCTTGTGCTGAGCTCTCCATCTCTGGGCAAGTTCAGAAATGTAATTCTTCTAAAGGATCTGCACAAAACCAGAAAGGAGTTATATCAGAGGGTCTCAGCTTGCTATATACACATTATATGTGATTCATGGGACAACTGCAACAGCTCCTGTAATTGGTAATTGAGTGGGAACTACACTGGTTCCTACTCTGTGTCCATCACAGAACAACATTCTCTGTTAGAGAGGTTATCACTCAGTTCATATGATTTTAAGCATTTTGGCTAGATGTGCAAGCTTCCCCAGGCCAGGCAAACCGCTGTAATTAATCTAGCAGCAATGGGCTACCTTTACCCTGGTACAGCAGGTTGGCACTTTAATCTGTTTTTCCATATGGGTCTACCTATACAATTGTTACAGCATCTTCACTCCAACTAAATGGAATCCATACCATAGGTCTGCACTTTGTCTACATTTGTGAAGAGAGTACCAGGTGAATAGATTCACTAAACTTTGTGTTCTAGTTTAATTCAAACCCCTTCTGTTTACTAGGTTCAATGATTTTATCCTTTCTGAAGAAAAGGCAACACAAATAGAAGCTTCCCCAGGATTTAAAAAAAGAATTTAGATATTTGTATGTTAACATTTTTCCTCTTCATGTTAACTTTAAAAGATCAGAGGAAAGTAACAAATTTGAATCACTTCATGCAAATTTTAAATTAGCAAACATGGCTGCCAACCGGATCACAATAATTCTTTATTATAATCTTTAAGCAATTCTTTTGTGTTATCAGTGTTTGGTTATCAGGTTCAATAACATCAAGAAACATTCAGAAGATCAAACTCAAAGTATACCACTTTGCCTGCAACAATGCAGAATGACACAAGTTACTGATGCATTAATTATAATAAATAATTAGAACTAAGTTAATTATTTATTTTAATTAAAATAAATAATTATTTTAATGCATTTATTTTCCCATGTTAAAAGGTTGAGGGAATGGGGAGGCTAACGTGCCACTTCTTCAGAGAAGCAGAGTCCAAGCACAAGCTATTCTACAGTTTCATATGATTTCTCTGATGAAGATTACCCTACAATGAGAAAAGGTTTCTACATGAGAACAAAGATGAAACAGGTTAATTCCAGTCAAGATTGGGCATAACCAGTGCTGGTACAGATTGCACTAGGTGCTGGAATACTGTTTGTGAAGGCACTTTTTAACACTAGAGCTCATCAGAAACAGAACTAGCAGTCTACTGGAAATTGAAACATATTTGTCCCCTCAAATGAACAGGATTCTATACTTATTACCACACACTGAAAAATATTTAGATTTGGAAATGTTTTCCTAATGTTGAAAACATTATATTCTACTATATAGAATATTATATATAGAAATAAGGATATAATAATGATACATAAATTAAACTTCCATGCTCTAAAAGAAGACTCTATAGCATGGCAGTCCCATCAGGTTTAGTGTGCCCATAAATGGACACTAAACAGAATAGTCTGGGACATCCTTAATACAACAGTCATGGTTGCTGGAGAGTGAGGGAAATTGACTGAAGAAAAACTGGACAGGCTCTTTCTAAATAGCATTTTCTAGTGCCACCACAGGAGACAAAATATTGTGCTACACAGACCACTGATCTATCTCAGCAGGGCACTGTAAATGTCCTTGAAATTGTCACATACACACTAGGAGAACAAAAACACCTAAAAAGAATATTTTGTCAGTCTTCTTGACATTCAGCACAAAGGGATACATTTCTGTAACTTCTTGCCAATTCCTTCCACCTCTCTGGAAATGAGGAGTTTCTACAAAATGCTTTGATATGACAAGCCTGTGTTTTTGGGCAGGAAGTCACTCTACTCAAAACTTTTTTTTCTTTTTTAATACAAAGGAATATTGTGTGCAGTTCTGGTGTCCTCAACATAAAAAGGACATGGAACTGTTGGAACAAGTCCAGAGGAGGGCCA
>JASSUY010032061.1:0-12642 GCA_032466535.1 Forpus xanthops
CCCATGGCGCTTACCTGGGCCGCGGCGGAGGGCTCCGGGCCGGGAGCGTGTGACCGGGAGGGGCGGGGCGCCCTGACGTAGCCCTTATGTAACGGCGGGTTACATCGCTCCCCCCGCCCCGGTGCACCGGGGATCGGGGCCGATGGCCGCGGACTGTCACCGGGAGCCACACGGTGCGGGGCTCGGTACGCCGGAGCTGTGCGGCCGCACCGGGAAGGGCGGGCGCGGGGCTTGGGGTCGGTTTGAGACCCCCGGTCCCGGGGTTCCCCGCCGGAGTTCCAGCGGGTGCCCGTGGGATGGGGAACGCATCCATGGCCAAAACCGGGACACGGGGGGGGAGCCCTGGGGCTGCAGCGGTGCCCCCTCCCCATGGGACCGCCGTGTCCCCTCCCCGTGGAACCACCGCGTCCCCCAGGACTCGAGTCCCAGCTCCTGCCGGGCCGGTTTGGCCGTGTTCCTCCCTCGGGCAGGAGGTGTGGGGTGGCTTTGTCCCCACACAGGGGTCTATGTCCTGCACACAGTCCACAAACTGCTCTTCATCCCCCGGCTGGGGACTTCATAGGCATCCATCCACCCCAGGCAGTGTGCATGGGTCTAATTCTGCCACCGGGCTGCTGGGCCTCGTTCTGCTGGGGCGGGCAGATGGAATCGGGGGGAAGGGGCATCCAACCCCATGAAAGGTCATTTTACAGCCGCTTCTCTCCGCCTTTCCCAGCCCCCGGCACGGGTGACGTTAGCAGCAGGCAGGGATGGGCAAGGAGAGCATCTGCGGAGCCGGTTTACGGAGGAGCTCTAAAATCACCTGGATCTTGACTCACTCCCGAGGCATGTGCCGCTGCCATCACGCAGCAGCTCCGGGCTGCATCACATTGGTCCTCCCCCAGGGAGGATGGAGACCCTGCAAGCCAGCAGCACCGATGTGCAGGGCAGGCGATGGCTCCGCGGCAGAGCGGACCCTCTGCGGCTCAGTCTGCAGCTCCCGCAAGTGCTTTGAACTCAATTTGCTTATAAATGGAGCCATTTCCCCTCAAAGCCGGGGGATGCGGGGGCCGTTCCGCAGCCCAGCGCTCCCGGTGGGGATGGTGGCAGCACCGTGGCTCGCTCTGTTATGTGGGCTCCCCTCTTTGTGCCGCATCGAGTGGCCACTTGTGCCTCTGCCCATGCAGGGAGGTCACCATGTGCCTGCCTGGGCTGCTCGGTGATCGTGGTGCAGGCAGGGGCTGGACCGGGTCCTGGTCCCCACACTGCAGTGGTGACATCCCCCTGCCCGCCCAGCATCTGCCTCCAGATCAGGTTCATTGGGGGCTGCTATGATCAATCAGAGTGCACGACTCCGAAGGGAGTTTGGGAGCATCCTCCAGGCTCAGCTCACCCCCCAGTTCCCCCCATGTTGCTACTGGGGTCTCTTGCAGCCCACAAAATGCATTCAATGCATCTCTTTCCCTGCAGCAGCCACAGGTATCCCTTGCCTGCATCTGCCTCTGAAACTGCTGCTTCCTTACCCTGCCTGCATTTGCCTGCAAAACTTCCCTGCCATGGCAGCCTGGCCTTGACTTAGGGCCTGGAGGGAGAAGGAACGTTTTGGAGCTTCTGGAAAATCCCTGTCGCACTCAATAGGATAAAGCTCAATAGGAATCACAATAGAGCGGCCGCCTTCAAACGCTCCCCCCAGCAGCATCCTGCCTGCAGGGATGGTTTTCCCCATCCCAGGGTGGAAACGGGGTACCCTGGAGGCTCCCTGTGTGTGCTGGGGGTGTCAGGCAGAGTGGCAGCGCTGTGTGACGTTGGTGCCATTACCTCCCACTTGCTCTCGGTGCGCAGCTCGTCCCCCTCCTCGCCGAACCCCCTCCTCACTCATGTACTTATGGAAACTTAACTTTCCTATTAGTGCTCATTTCTCTTACCCAGGTGCTTAATTCCCATTGTCCCAGGGAAATGTCAGTGTGACTCACAGGCGCTTTCCCATTAGGAAGCGACAGATGAATATTAATTAAACTTGCTAGTGGGTGGGCTCCATCCCAGCTCCTTTCCCAAAGGACCCCATTATCCCCACCACCACCACCCTGGACCCCAACCAACCCCAGTGAGGACCCTCTCTCCCGGCCCAGCACATCTATGGCACACATAGAAAATAAACCGGCTCTGCTCCAGGGACAGGAGTAACTCAACCTCCCCCCGGAGCAAAGGAATCCGCCTTGAGGAAGAATATTGTGAGCAGGAAGAAACCTTATCACAAACAAGTTCTCTCTCGTGCCTGTGGGGTTTGCTCCATCATCTCCCTCCGCTGCAATTACCCTGCATGGGAGGTGGCTGCACCCCGGGCTCTTTGGTTTAGGAGGTGCTGGAAGCAGCTCTGCTTTTGGGCTCCGTGGTCCTTGCGCAGGCATCAGCCTTTGGGGCAGTGCTGTTGCTCCTGCATGGAGCCATTTGTCTGCAGAGTAGCAGGTTGACCCCAGGAGACCGGGTTTTAGGGATGGATTCATGGATGTGGAAGGGCTACTTGATAGAAATGACAGGTTTGGTGTAAGAAATGCTCCTCCTCCTTCAGTGTCTGTGTTGCTCCTGGGACCACTAATACCAGCAACGAGGGTTAAACCTGCCAGGGGGATGCCTGAAGCCCCTGACTGCGGGTAATTTGCAGCTTTTGTTCTGTGCATTGTTCTTTGCCTGCACAGCCCAGCTCACCACAATGAGGGGCGCCATGGATGCTCTCTGTCCCCAGGTAGGTCCCACAGGGGTTACCTCCTCCATCAGTGCTGGGGAGATGCAGGATGCTCTGCCCTTGCCTTGCCCCTGCTCCCTCGGTCCCTCAGAGCTGGTAAATCCACCTCCAAACAAAAGCTATGGGGTCCCATGTGCTCTCTGGGGAGCAGAACCTGGTTCCCAAACACGGATGCTAATGGAGGTGGCACCAGCCATGGGGATAGGGGAGTACAGGCAGCTGGCACAGCCTGTTCTGTCCATGCAGCCGTGGTTGCTGGGTGCCCAATGGAGGCCCCTGGCCATGCCGGTGGTCCCTGTGCCCCCCACCAGCACTGGGAGGACGAGCAGGGGCCATAGGGTCCGGCAGCTGCTGCTGCAGCCGGGGAGAAAGGCAGGTTGCTGGGAAACATTCCTCTTGAGCTCCGATAAAAATAGCTCCATCTTGAAGGCGAGAGGACGGGACTGCGCTGCCGGCGGTGCAGGAGCAGGACCGGCTGGCCTGGACCCGTGGGCTCTGTGCCCTGGACCCCCAGCCCCACACCTCTATCGTGGCGTGGTGCGGGGGGACAGTGGTGCATGGGCTGAGGGTCTGGTATTGCCCGGTGCTGCCCTCCTTCACCCCCAAATCAGGCTTGGATATGTCTGAACAAGAATTGGGGCTGAGCAGGGATGCTGGGGGGGGGGTCCTCCATCCTCCCATTCTGGTCCCCCTGCCACTCTGACTCAGCTCTGTGGGCTTGTCCTCAAGAGGAGGAGGAAGAGAGGGGCAGTCTGCTGAGTCCAAGCCCCGACGGTGCAGACATGGGGGGGTTCTGTGCAAGGGCTTTGCTCTCTGACAGCAGCCAGGCTGGGTGGGTTGGGGGGGGGAGCAGCCTTTCCCAGTGTGTCAAGGCCCTCTTTTGCCCATCTTGGTCACTTCTAGATGGGCTCAGTCCTTTCCTCAGCATCTCCTCAGCCTGGAGAGCAGGGAGCAGTCAGGGCTTCATCCCCCTTCTCTTGGGCAGGATTTGAATGTGGTGCTCCGGGGGGATTCACACCCCCAGCAGCAAAACCCCTCCAGCACACAATCAGGGGGGCAGATGGACCCCAACCCAACCTGCCACCTCCTGTGTTTGGGGCACAGGTTTCAGCCCTGATGGACGAGGCTGGCCCCGACGCGGGTCCCCGAGGGATGCTGTCGGTGGCAGTGCAGGGATGGGACACGCACCCCAGTCCTCGGGGCAGCCGGGGGGCTGTGGGGAGCCCCTGGCACAGCGGGAGAACCCGCTCAGGAGGTGCTGAGGATGCTGCGGGGCTGATTATTCACAGCCTCCCTCGCCCCGATTGGCTCCACGGCGCCGAGCGCAGCCGGGCCCCGCCGCAGGAGGAGGCTCCGTGGCCATAAAAGCGGGGTGAGAAGCGGCGGGTGGCGAGTCCGGCGGCACCGCGGCCCTGCCAGCACCGTCCATGAGCGGCTCAGCCTGACATCCGCCGACGGAACCCATCCACCCCACCCGGCCTGGCTCGTCGAGCGCCCAGCGCAGGTAGGGCTGCTGCCGGGGTCACCGTCCTGCTCCCATCGCCTGGTGTCACTCACCAAAGGGTGACTCCGAAAGCAGAGCTGAGCCGTGGCTGTGGGGCTTGTGCCGATGTGCTGCTCGTCCCTCGAGTGGGCTCATAGCCCACGAGCTGCCGTCCGGAGCTGCGGTTTGTTTCGATGCGGATGCCATGTCTGGCAGAGGGTCACACAGGGCAAAGGGGGACAAAGGGAGCCGGGGGAGAGGATGGAGGGAGGTTTCTGTCTCAAGCAGCAGCTTGGGTTTTGCTATGATTCTGTCTCAAAAGCCGTTGTCTTTTAGGAAGAGCTTTGTCCCGGAGGTGCTTCCAGATCATTTGGAAAGGTGAGGAAAGGAACTGCTGGAGGGGGATTCTTCTTCTCCACCAGCAATACGTGCAGGGTCCCAACCTGCCTGGGTTAGACCTGTGTGGGAGGAGAGATCCGGGAGAGCCGTTCACATCCCGATAGCAATAACCACAGGTTAATCAGGATGTAGGGTCGGTCCTTGTGCTTTTTGGCACTCATCAGGGCTCCCCGTCCCTCCTTGGGTCTGTAACTGCCCCCGGGGTGCATGGATGCAGCTCAAGGCTTTTCCACACATGAGCAAACCTGGGCACCGAGCACTCGAGTGGAAGCAGGACGGGGAGCATGGGATCCTGGCTGATGCCTTACACAGGTAGGATGTGCTGGGACCCACCACTGGCATTGCTGCGCTCGCACCGAGGGGTTCCTGCAGGAGGGATGGCTCCGGAGCCTCCTGCAGGTAACGCAGGATCCAGCTCTAACTCTGCTTTTCTTCTCCCTCCCTTTGTGTGCTGCTGCTTTTCGCTTTTATCCAAAGCCCTTTGCTTTCCTCCCTTTTCCTGTCCCAGTTTTCCCAGTCATTCCCCCTTGCCTTGGCTGCCGGAGCAGGGAGATGGACATGGTACATCCGGAGCTCTGGGGTGCCTGGGCATTGGCCACACTGCAGCTCCCCTGAGTGCCATGAAGCACTCCGGATGGAGCTGGGTGACAGGGATGGGACACACCACATCTGAAACACCAGGGACCGAGCTGTGCGGTGCCGGTCGCACCTGCAGCACAGGGTGAACACTGATGGTGTGATCCCTGCACGCTGCTCCAGTGACACCAGCACATGGCACAGGCAAGGGAAGGGAAACAGGTGGGAAAAGAAGGGCAAAGATTCCCAATGGAGCTGCTGGAAGCAGCGGGTGGTTCTTAGGAGCTTTATTGCCCTCAGTGCTGCAGCCAGCACTTACCTGAGCGGGTGCTTGCTCATCGGTGCTGCCTCAGTGCGGTACCAAGGTCCCATTGCTGTGTCTTGGTGGCCAGGGCTGGCTGAGGTACCTCCATGCCCATCCCAATCCAATGCTGGCAGTGGTCCCTCCATGCCCATCCCAATCCAATGCTGGCAGTGGTCCCTCCATGCCCATCCCAATCCAGTGCCATGCTCCAGGCTGCACGGTGCAGTCGGGGAATGCGACACACAGCGGTGCTGATAATTCAAATTAAATTTTAATCTAGCACGAATTAATACCGTGGCATTAACACTTCTTCATCAGGACCAATTACAGAACATTAGCAGATAGTGCTGGAGAATACAATAGTCTCTGATATGCGTCATTAATGTGTAACAGATCCCTCTGGGTCATGTCTTTCCACCCTAGATGAAAGCAGCCAAGGAGGTAGGCAGGGGCTTGCTGCCAGCGCATCCCGTTGGGGTTGGCTCTTGCACCCAGGGCTGTCATGGTCCCGGTGGCACCGTGGTCCTGTGGCACTGCAGCCAGGGCTGGCACTGTCCCCTTCCGCCTTGCTGGAGTTCTGGAGCAGCACAGCCCCTTTCCCAGGCATTGCATGGTGAGTTCAGCCCTCCCTGGCCTCATCCATGGGGGTGAGAGGCTCTGGCTTGGCTCCGGGCAGGCTGAGAGGTGATGATCCCGGCTTGCAGGTAGGCTTGAGCCCGAAATCCAGCTATTTCCCCTTCTTCCTGTTGCACTAACCCAGCCGAAGCAGTAGTGGGAGGGAGAGGAACCAGGGCTGTGCTGGTGTGCAGTAGCTTCATAGCTGGTGATGGCATCACCCTGTCCCCTTTCTGCTGGTGGCTCTGATTGCAGAGCTTTTCTTCCCCAAAGCCAAGGGGGAGAGCCCATGATTAATCTCCTCTGTGCTAAGTGGTGATTGCAACATTGCACAGAAACTCAACAGTGAAGACAAAAAGGGGCTTTTCTTTCTAATGGTGCGGAAGGAGAGAGGGAAGGGATGGGATGGGGTGGGATGGGGTGATGGTCTCTGTGGACCTCAGTAGCCCTGGGGCCCTGAGAGGCTCTGGGGTTGTGCCAAGGACCAGGCTGCAGCCGGGCTGAGGGATCACATCATGCAGCATCCCTGCAGGCACTCTTGTCCCCTTCTCTCCCTGCCTGGACCCAGGAGCAGCACCCAGAGGTGAGTTACACAGGCACAGTGTCCAGGTCCTGCCCCCCCGGAGCAGCCCTATAGGTGCAGATGGAAGGTGCCCTGCACTAAGGGTGCAGATGGGGCAGTGATGGGGCCAACACAGGGAGGGTGATGGGCTCTGTGTATCTCCCCCCCCAGGCAGTAGCTGTGGGGTGCAATGGTGCGGCAGGCGCTGGCGCTGGGGCTCTGCCTCTCCCTGGCTGTGGCGGCATCGTCCGACTGCGTGACCCAGTGCTCCCTCTGCATGGCACAGACCCACGGCACCGAGACCAGCATCCGGCCCCTGGTGAGTCACAGCATCACGGGTGCTGCTGCGTGGGGAGGTGGTGTGGGTACCCCCAGGCGATGGGAGCGGGCGAGGGTCAGCTCCTCACTAAGCTTGGGATCACAGTGGACACAGACTGCTGTGCTTGGGTTGTGGGACCCCCAGAAGCAGGATGGGATAGAGGATAGGATCACCCGGAGCATCAAGATGATGCCAGTGGGGATCCTGAGGCTGCTGTCTTGCAGATGTGCCTGTGGGAATGCCAGGGCTCCTCACTACCCGGCCCCGAGTGGGACACGTGCAGGAAGGCGCTGGCACTCCTGGCCCCACTGGTGGCTCAGGCTGAAGGGACAGCCCCGTCCCCTCGGGAGGTGGAGGAGGATGAGGCAGAGCTGCAGCAGGAGCTGGGTCCTGGGGAGCAGCCGCTGGCACCGGCCAAGCGCTACGGGGGCTTCATGAAGAAGATGTCCAAGGGGAAGCTGCTGTCCCTGCTGCGTGAGAACGCACACAGCAAGGACGGCTTCAGCAAGAAGCTCGGGGGCTTCAGCCGCAAGCCGGGGGAGCGGGAGGCCCCCGAGGACTACCCAGGGCCGGCAGGGGCTGGGGGCGAGGAGGAGCCCACGGGCACCGGGGCTGAGGGGCAGGAGCTGCACAAGCGCTACGGCGGCTTCATGCGCCGCATCCGGCCCAAGCTCAAGTGGGACAATCAGAAGCGTTACGGGGGTTTCCTGCGGCGGCAGTTCAAGGTGAACACACGGTCGGATGAGGACCCCAGAGCCTACTCAGGGGAGGTCTTGGACCTATAGACCCCAGCACCACGGTCCTGACGCTGCCAGTCCGGACTGTGCCATCACCTCCCGCTCCATCCCTTTCCCAGTCCGGTGTGGCCGGCGTCATCCCTGCCTCATCCACCCAGGGGACCACAGGTCTCCATCCCCGGTTATCCCTCCCTGGTTCACCTGCTCATCCCTTAGGGACCACAGGTATCAAGGGGACAGTGCCACCCTTCTGGTTGCTGGTGGTGCAGCTCCTGGGGGCAAATCAAGGTGGGGGGGACACATATCCTCCACCTTCCCATAGCTGCAGAGTGCAGCAGGGTCTGGGAACCATCGTGGCTGATGTAGAGGTTAACAGCCTCTGAGCACCAGGAAGGATGAGCTGGAGCCCTGGACCTGTGTCCCTTCTGCCCCCCACCAGCCAATAAAAGGCAGATGCCAAAAAAGCCAAAGCTGTGCTGAGCATCCTCCATGGGCCATTCCACACCCTCAGCATGAGGGGACCATGCACCCCAAAGCTGAGGCCTGGTGGGCTGGCGAGGGGGGGGGCGGCCATGTGTGCCAGGTAAGACCATCAGGCAGCATGTAGTGGTACCCTCCTTGTGCCATGGTGCTGAGGAGGATGCAGGACCCCATGCACCATCACTCTGCCCCTGGAGTGCCTAAGGATGCAGCAGGGCTGCAGGGGAAGAGCTGCCCAGGGGGACCAATCCTATAGCCCCCATCCCAACCTGAACCTCCTGCTGCTCTTCCTTCCCCCCCCCCATAGGACACGCAGCCCCCAGCGCATGGGGACACGCTGATGGGGGGGAGCAGCACCGGACTTTCCACTTTTATTATAAAAATATCTCGCAAGCGAAAAGAAGAAGAAACCCAAAAGGTTCTGTACAAGCAGTCCCACCACTCTCAATGCGCCTCCACCCCCCCTCCCCAGCAACCATGGGGGACCAGCCCCATGCTGCAAGGCCACCCGGGTGCTATGGGAGCCAACGCAGGGTGATGTCCCTGTGTATTGGGGTGCAGGGAGGGGGCACGCGGAAGACACTGATCCCCACGGATGGGCCTGGGGGAGCCCTGTTCAGAGCTGGGGAGGGGTTGTGCCAGTCTCTTCACACCTCTGCGGGGTTCAGGGGTCTTAACTGGGGCCTCGGTCTTCGTTTTGCACATCTTAATTCTAGTGTTAAGTACACAGCAGAACACCCACGTACAGCACGGAACATTGGGGTTTAGCACTAGAAATTAACAGTTACATGGCAAACAGTCAAAACATGTTACACGGTACCTGCAGGGAGCTCCAGGGGGGAGCCGGGCTTGGGGGGGGGCATTGGCCGGGGATGAGCTGCACGTGTTGTACAAGCCTGGGGCAGCGCTGGTGGGTGCCGGGGCAGAGCAAGGCTGTGCAGGGGGAGATGAAGAGGATGCTCGGAGCGGGGGGGGCCGTACCTGGAGCCTCCCTGGGCGGCAGGATGGGCAGAAGCCTGTGGGGGGGGCTCAGCTCGGCCTTCCCAGCATCATTGGCCTTGGGGTGAGACCGAGGTCCTGCAGAAGGGACACTTGGGAAGAGAGATGTGGATGCTCCGGTGCTTCCGTTAAAGCCAGTTTGGTTTCCAGGCAGCAGAGCCCCGGAAGGCAGTGCAGGGGCTCCAGCCCATCCCTGTGGGGTCAGGGTGGCAGTGGCATTCCCGTGGGAGCTGGCATGGAGGCACAGTCACTGCTCCCCTGGATTAACCCACTCACGGGCAATCCCGGCACTCCGAGGCTGAGCAGTCCCCATGGCTATGGGGGCATCTCCAAGGGATGGAGCCGGCAGCCCCGGGACAAAGCTGCCCCCTAAAATCAGGTCTCTGCAGATGGGAGCCCAACCCCACAGCGCTGAGGGCTCCATTTCCATCCCAAAAGGCAGTTCCCGCAGCGCATCTTTCACATCGCTCTCGGTGCTCCCAAGATAATCCTCCCGGGAAGGAGCAGGGTGGCTCCCGGTGACGCAGGGGTCCCGCTGCAGCCCTGCTCACTTCCTCGGGATCTGGACGCTGGCATACTCGGAGCCGGCCTCCTCGGGGCGCGGGGCTGGCCGCGGGGGTGCCTTGCTGAGGTGCACCATGTCCAGGTCGGCATAGGTGAGGTTGTCATCGCTGTTGGGCGCCTGGCTGCTCTGGATGCAGGCGTACTCTGACTGCTGGCTCATCTCCACCATCCGGCGGATGGTTTTCCTCTCTTTCTCGAAGTTCAGGTCCGCGTAGGTCAGGTTGTTGGGGTCGGATTCCTGTAGGGGACACCAGGAGGTTGTCCTTTGGAAGGATGAGTAAGGAGCCTCCCCATGACCACCCATGCAGCAGCCCAAACCCTGCACTGAAGTCAATCCCACTGCAGCTTGGCCTCTGCTTGTACAAGGGGTACCTTTTACAGGGGCCTGTAGGGACAGGACAAGGGCAATGGCTTCATCCTGCCTGAGGGGAGACTGAGATGAGCTCTTGGGCAGAAGCTCTTCCCTGGGAGGGTGCTGAGGCCCAGAGAAGCTGTGGCTGCTCCATCCCTGCAGTGCTCAAGGCCACGTTGGACACAGGGGCTTGGAGCATCCTGCTCCAGTGGAAGGTGTCCGTGCCTGTGGCAGGGGTTGGAGCTGGAGGAGCTTCAAGGTCCCTTCCAACACAAACCAGTCTGTGATGAAGGGGAGCGATGCCCCAGCAGGCCGGGACAACCCCACAGCAATGCTTTACCCCACACTCCATCTTCAAACCACCGACCACCCCTGACAGGCTTCAGAGCCAGCACCGTGCCTCAAGAGCCACCCCATCAGCCCGGCTGCAGGGATGAAGAGGGGCCATGCTGCCCAGCGATGCCCACGCCGGAGCTGGCAGAGGCTGGGTGGGATGGACAGATTGCTGCTGATCACGACTTTGCTCGTAGCTGCGTCACCGAATGCAAAACAACTCCACAAATAGCCGGGCTGGCTATCGCACAGCTGGCTCTCAGGCGCCACAAACCCAGACTTCCAGGAGGAGGAGGAGGAGGAGGAGGAGGAAAGGGCGAAGGCAGAAGAGATGCTGGAAGCGGCTGCCCCATAGCGAGGGCAGCGCTCCTTCCCTCTCCTGCCGCTGTGTGGAGACTCGGATGTTTCACAGGGGAACCACCACCCTCCACTGGAGACATGGAGATGTTTCATGCAGGAACCACCCTCCCTCCCCGCTCAGTGCATCACCTGGGTATTGGCCTCGCTGCTCTTTTCCGGCTCGTGTAACCTGAAAGGGGGAACAAAAGTCACACGAAGCGAATGCTCCATTGTCTCTTCCCTTGTGATGGAGCAGCTGGGGGTGAAGAACAAGGTCCTTGCGGCAGCACCCAGCAGGATGAGTCCTCACCGATGAGTCTTTGCTCACTTGCTGGTCCAGCTGCATCTCTGCAGGCCGGAATCCCTCCTCCCTCCCACTTGTCCACCAAGAGCCAAGTGTTTGGGTACAAGATCACTGCCGGGGCACGGTCACAACCAGTGAACAGGCAGTGCCTGCACTCCTGCCTTCCCTTTCACAGCCAGCCTGTAGGGATCCAGCTGCATCCCAGTCCCAAATGACCCCGTCTGCAGACTGGGTTGTCCAGCTCAAAGTGCCCCTTGGTTAATCAGTGACTAGAGGTTTGCACTTACCTAGCTGATGGGGAGCTTTTACCTGCTGGAAGAGAAACGGATTAGGAAAGAAAGAGAGGAGGAAACAACGTGACCCCCCCCTCCTTCCCCATGGAATGCACGCAGAGCCTGCTGCAAGAGCAGATATACATCTTTTCCCAGAGGCAAGTGCCTGCAGTTTCCTGGAGTTCAGTCCATTCACTGCAGGAGCAGAGGGCAGGAGCTGCAGGGGAGGGTCAGGTACTTGAGGTACAATGACCAACAAGCAGGTATGACACAGGCAGCGGTTGGCACACAGCAGCAACCAGGCAGAGCCTTCCCTGCAACCAACCCGGGCAGCTCTGCTCTGTCCTCCCCTTTGGGCAGGAGCTGAAGGGGCAGAGCTGGGAACTGAGCATCCCCAAAGGCTCGAGATGAGGGAAGAGGGGGTCAGGAGCAGCTTCTCCCCTGCCATGCACTCGGGTTCCTTACCTTTGCTCTGTTTTGCCCGGATGAGGTAAAGAATGGCAGCCACCAGCAGCGCCAGCACAGTGCAGACCACCCCTACCACGATGTAGATGAGGACCAGATTGTCTGAAACGTGAATGAAAAAGGTCACTGTGGTACTGACCCAGCCCCTGCAGGCGCACAGCTGCTGACACCTGAAGCACTCAGGACAATAGGTTGGTAACCCCCAAACCCCAATAGGGAGATGCTGGGTCCTTGGACCAGACTTGATGGAGGGGGGGGGATTACACAGCATCCCTGCAGCTCTCACACACCGTTATCAGTCTGGGAGCGGTCGCTCAGCCCGTCCTTGGCCGGGGCAGCGATGCGCAGGGTGCTCGTCCCGTTGATGGGGCCCTGGGCGTCGTGCACCACGCGGCAGCTGAACACGGAGCCGTTCTTCTCCTCCGTCGCTTGCACCTCCACCAGGCTGCGCAGCTCAAACAAGCCCCGCGGGGTCTCCCGTGGCGGGGGGGTGCTCCCCGCGCTCATCTCCATCCCGTTCTCCAGCCAGGCCACGGCCACGTCTCCCGGGTAGAACCCCTTCACGTGGCACGTGAAGCTCACCGTCCTGTTCACCTCCACGGGGCTCGGCGGCTCAGCCACCACCTGCACCCTGGGGGGCACTGCGGAGAGAGGCAGTGCCTGGGGCGCCGCATCCCCGGCCCCGCAGCGCCCCGGGCCCCCCGGCACCCCCGGCCCCGGTAGGTGCAGGGGGGCCACTGCGGTCGGGCCCAAGCCCCCCGTGGCTGCCAGCACCGGGGTGGAGCCTCTCCCCTAGGGCTGCTGCCTGAGGCGGACG
>JASSUY010032062.1:1328-13093 GCA_032466535.1 Forpus xanthops
CTGTTAAATTAAAAGTAAATAAACCAAAGTGAAACCCAGCAATAGTGATTGAGATTCACGTCACTTGAAAAGTGTTTGTAAAAACATGAGGAAAGGAAATCACAAAAGCACCGCCAAACAGTAAGATTTCCTCTTAATCGTACCTGCAGGTAATGCTTCAGCCTTTATAGTGCTTTTACTAAAATGATTTACATGTTACTATGTTATGCGACAAAAGCATTTATACACTGAAAAGCAGACAACGAGTTAAGTTGTTATTATTTATTTGCTTGCAAGCAGCAGTGGGATTGTACTTTTTAGTGTAACAGCACATAGTGTTTATCTGCTCTTCAGGGTTTGGCAACCAGTTTAACAGTATAAATATGGGATGTAAACACTTCCCTACCACAAAAAGCACTGTAAATGACTTGTAGAGAATGCAATGAAGGCAGAGCATGGAGCAGACTGGAGTGTGCCAAGTGTTCCCTTACCAAAGCTGTTCCTGGCAGCAGTTATTGATCTTGGTCCCCCCAAAGTATCCACTAGGGAGCAGACACCAAATTCCCCCGGCAGGGACATGATGAGAGCAGCATCCCTCTTTTACACTGGGGTCTCCTGCTTGAAAAGGATGGGCTTACACATAGGGGACAGGTTTGGGTGGGCTACAGTGTGCTGTGGAAACAGGGGGGCCCACAGTTCATTAGCAGGTGGTGGAGCAAAGGAGAAAGGTAACTCTCATGTGTGCATCTATCTGACCCACAAAGCACAGCCTGCATTAGGGCAGAAAGTCACAGGCCTACAAGGAACATCTCACTTTCTACCATGGCTCCCTTCTGGCCCTTTTGCTACCAGGAGTGTTCCAAATCCACACACAGGCAACAGTTACAATTGCTTTTTCACAATACCAACACTTCACACATCTTCTGATGTCAACTAGCAATTTGCTTTGTAGATCTCTTGTGGTATTCAAATCAAATAGTGTGTTTGCACACAGCTACCTGAACTTCTCCACTGTGCAGAAATATCCACTTACTGAAGACATGCAATGGTTGTGCAATCGATTATCTGCCTCTGGAAACAAGATGTTATTGTTTACTTCCCTATTCTTAAGGTGCATCTGAATGGGAGTAACTGCCACCTTCAGTTCTGATAATGAGCTTCAAATCAAAACCAATCTAAAATTCATTCACATGCAAGAGGAAATTAACATGCAGCAAGTATTAACTTTAAAGTGAAGTGCACTTCTTCCTAAAAACATACTTTCACTCTTTGACATGTAACTGTTAAATAACACTACCCATTGTAATCTAATAACAGCCATGTAAATCTTCAGTGCAAAGATAGCACTTCAGGTTTATTTAGATATATGAATGTTTTTAAAATGCTCAACTTACTATTTTTCAAGTCTCTGCTGAAGACAAGTGTCCTCTTCCAGCACTTCATGGAATAGCACTCAGAACTAACATAAGGCATCTTAATCACATTTTAATTCACAGACATAGACATGACAAAACCTTTATTTTTCTTCTAAGGAAATGGTGTGAATGATTTTCTTACTTTTTTCCCCACTTTAAAGTAAAAGTAGATATCTGTAAAACTTAAATCTATAGCTCCCTGAACAGAGAGAAAATTCAGAAGGCTTAATAAAATTCACATGTGGCTTGTTATTGCAGCTGCGTATCAAATGCAAAAATAAGGTATTGACTGGTCCTGCTCGGAATAGCAGCTGCTGGAACTCTTTATTAAAATAAACCTGTTGATTTTTAAAGAGGGAAAAATACAGATGATGTAACTTACCGTAAGTGACAAATGGGACTGTATTTCAGCGTCTGAACGCCTTTTGCCTAATTCAAATGAAAATTCTTTTATTATTCCTCTGTGAGGTCTGGGGATTTGAATTGTCCTTTCTGCAGGTAAGTTCTGGCCCCCAGAAGATTCCTGTTCTCAGTGTGTAACAGTTTCCACTGTACGCACACGGGTGTGAGATGTACCAGGAAAGCAGAGGAAGGTCTCAATACAAAATACCCTCTGATGTCCCTGAATAGATTTCTGTTCAAAACTCACTTTTCCCATGGCTAGAAAATGGATTTGTTTAAAAACTATGTTTAAAGAGGAATGCTTTTCACAACCCAAGCCTATAGGATCCTACAGGGAGCATTTGCAGTCATAGAATCATAAAAAGTCATCTTTTTGTATCTATAAAAACCCCAAAACATTAGGTCTGAGAGGGAAAGAACCACAGCACTGCAAACCATCAGGAGCCAAGGGGTGCAATCAATATAGAGAGAAAAGATGGAACAAGAGGGGAAAGTGTATTTTGTTTCCTGGGGCAGGAGGGAAAATACACTTTGGCAAATTAGAGAAAGCAATAATTATTCCACTGACCCTCTCATGGGTCTCTGCCTGCTCAGAACCTGCCTGGATTGTTTTCCAGTGGGAATGACAAATGTGTGGCTGAAGGAGCATAGAAGGGACCTGCTTCTGTGATATCTATGCCTGCAAGTCTTCAAAACTGTAATTACAGACTGAGAGGTTTCTGTGGGGCCAGGTTTGCGGAGCTAACTTCTTGGGTAAAACCCCTGTTTATACCCGGGGTGTAGAGGGTTTGACCTGGATCATAACCTGGTTGTGGGGGTTAAGGTCTGATGAAATACCAAACATCATCAGACTTTCTCTCTACAAATCTGGTTAGCTTTGGAAAAAAGGTTCTTCAAATGCACCTGAGGAAAAAGCCACATCTCATGTCTCATGCCTCATGTCTCTCTGCTCCCAGATGTTGCTGGCTGAGGCTCATGCCATTGCTACACAGGAGCCCTCCAAGCTGGGTACTGCCAGCAAAATGAGTAGAAATTGGGAAAATAGTATCTTACATGGCTCCAGCTGGAGCTGAGACTGACATCAGTCGGCAGCCCAAATATTTTAGGAGCCAAATAGCCACTCAGCGGCTGTAGCTCCTCAGATTATAAAAAAAAAAACTGTATCAAAACCCCACGAAATTGGAAATTAATAAGAGATAGATACCTACATGTCTACATGGGTTCAAAAGAGTAGGGCTCACAAGATTACCTTCAGGTCTCATTACATGTGTGCACAACCAGCACCAGCCTGGGTGCCATGTCTTCATGCAGCTATTCAGACCACAGCTAAAGAATTTAGTTAATGAACGTAAAAGAAAGGCAACTGATTAACAAGGTTCTCAACCAGTAAAGAGAGAAGAAAGTCCTGTCACGCAGCATGGGAAGGGTATTTCGGAAATGGCCAAGCTATTAGGGAATCATCAGATTCCATTAAAAGTATCACATTCCACATGGCAGCTGCCAGCGCTGCTGCACAAGCACACACCTCCCTGCCCAGCAAGTACACTGAGGAGGTCAATACAAGCCACCAAGGCAGCCAAATTAGAAGAACAACTCAAAGTTTCCTGCCACTTTGTTCTCGCTCTCTCTTCATCAGGTTTAAAACACAACGTGATTTTGGGCTCAGTTAAATTTCAGTTTGTGTTTAAAATGAGCCCGCATGCAAAAATTAATGTACCTCAAATTTCTCTTTCTAATTTCTTTTCTTAATACCGAATTCTGAAGTCCTACACGTTTTACTTGACAAAGCCATTAATTTAGTAATTTCACATAATTACATTGAGCAAAGCAGAGTATTTAAATTGGAGCTAAGTGAAATATACTTCTGCGTGGATCATGCTGTTAGAATTGTGCTGCACGCTATTCTGCTGCTGCTCATTTATTAACTTAGGATCGGCTGAAATGTGACACTGCGTAATAAGGAATGCACTGGCTTCAACTGAATTAGAAATGAAAAAAAATGAACAGTAAGATCACAGAGGACAATAAATCAAGCATCAAATTACATAAATTAATCCCTCTAAATGAGCCCTCAGCAGAGGACTTCTGCACCCAGCTGAACCCTGCACCCAGGTCTGTACTTCCCCTGAAATAACTAACTTCTGGGTAACAGTTTTCAGCTATTGATCCCCAGAAGAAACATCGACCTGCACTAGTCCTCCAGCATGGTGATCCTTTTAGCAGTGACTGGTAACACTTTTTCTCTTAACATCTTCCTGCGTTCTTTCTTCTAGCCCTGTATGGTAAAGAAAGTGTGAAAAGACATTTAAAAGATCTAAAGCTAAAATGACTTTAAAGTCTTGTCTCCTTCAGCCACTCCTCCCATTCCACAGGTCCCAAGCGTTGGTGCAGGAGACAGCAGTGTTGTACACAGCACCACAGACCTGGCACAGCCCTCAGATCCACCACGAGGACCATGTATGGCAAAATAAAAAAGGACAGGTAAAACCCTAAGTAAGGATCTTTACTGGCAAATTAGTGAAAAAGGAGAAGAAATTAAGATGGCAAATAGTCCAAATGGTTGCAATACTTTATGTAATTAACAGAAGTCTCTCCAGAATACAGTGGCGGTGTTTTCCTTTCCATTAGCGCTTTCTGCTTCTCAAGTTTCTTATAAACTGCCTTAATTGGGCTCTTCCAGATATGTTGAAAGTTCCTCCACTTCTCCCTCAGCCGCAAAGGACACCTGTGAAAGGTGCAGGTCTGGACTGCTCCTGATAACCCTCACCAGATACAGCTCATAATGACCTGCACGCACTAATGAAGAAAGGAGGGTTTGGGGGAGATATTGCTGGTGTTGTAATTAAGCTTGTGAAGAGTTTAGTTAGAAATTAAATTTATTTACATGTTGCTCTGTTGCTGATGAAGCACCAGCTATCTGGGAGAACTTCTAATTAACACTAATTTAGTTTATATGCTCTTTAGCAGCCCCATTCCCTGTGTATTTTGCACTAGGTAAAAAAGCAGTAAAAATAACAAAATTGCCCATTTTTAAAAGGCACGTTTCTTTGTGGAGGCCTGGTCCCAACTTTTTTTCCTCAAATTATTGAATTTACATTTTAGTTGCTGACAAGTAGGAAGATCCAAAGTTGAGAACTTCATCCTAAGGAGCAGCTTTCTCCAGGCCAAGCACCACAGCTCAGGTGGGCACAGCCACTGCATCCACCGCCCTTTGGCTGATGCAGGAAAAGGGGTTAGGGGTTTACTATGGACCCTTCCACCCCATTTACAGCAGTTACTGCTAAGAGTCTGGTTTTAGAGCCCTTTCACTTCCTACATCCTCAGCCAATTATGCAGTCTGGCCACAATGTTCATTAACCAATATGGTTTTCAAATATTTCATTACAGTATCAAGCTAAAAATCACTTAACTCTTATTATGTGTTTCTTCATTTAATAGTTCACTGATGGATCCTCCACGCTTCCAGTGCCTGTGGTGTACATGTGGGTTTCTTTGCAACTCATAAAGACAGCTCAAATACAACAGGTTTACAACCTCATTAAATAAAAGAGCCTTAAAAAATTACCAGTTTTTATTTGGAGGGAGAGCAACAGCAATTCTTATTTCAATTTCACACACGAAGCACCATAAACACCAAGCACCACTTTTTTGGAAGGGTGAAAAATGGAAGATAATTTAATCCTGTTATACAGAAGCATCTATGCTTGCATGTCACAACACAAACACAGACATGCAAAGAGTGTTTGCAAAAGTGAGATTCGTTCTGTCTTCAACACTGCAGCTGTTTGCACACACAATATATAAAGAAGAAAATGAAGAAAAAATTGTGGATTTCTGAAATATTCCGTCCAGAAAATGTGTTACCAACCTGGCTATTCGCTAACTTGTGCAAGATTACAGCCTGAAATTTACCTTGATCAGAAAAAGTACATCTTTACCATATTTTTACCATACAACCTTGTTTTTAAATGGGACTATACACCAACTGCTACTCGCAGTTATACCTGGCTAACTCTGCTGATTTTGTATATGCTTTCTGGATGTTATTGTGGATATTTGGCAACAAATGGATTTTGTTTAACATGATCAAGGAAGAGTAGCCAAATACTTTTTACACAGAGTATTTCTTTTTCATTTAACAGGATGAATGGTCATCAGAATTTGCATGCTAAATGCAAAGAAAAGTATACGAACTACTATTAACATATCAGTTTTCTCAATTTCTTATGGGACATGCATTCTGTACAAATATAACCTACTTGATTAAATCAACAATGCAAACCTGAAGTCTTCCCTATTGTCAATGAAAGAATAACATTCTATATACAACTTTTCTTAATATTTTCAAAATTATGCAGAGGAAAACTTTAATTCAGAACACTGTCTTCAAAATTGCCCAGTACAAAATGATTTTGAGACTTTTAAACAAACTTTGGAATAAGAAAAAAGGCAATGAGCTTTCTGTAGCTACAGTTATATCTTCTTAGTGTGTCAGCAAGAACGGCTCCCTTCCTGGGAGAAAGCTAACTCAAGTCTGAGTTACATATTCCTTTTAACAAAAAAGCATAAGTGAAATCAAGTAAAGAAGAACTAATCAGTGTGTCAAAATGATACATTTATGAACTGCAAAATACCCGATTTAAGTCTTTGGATGAGAAATAGTGCTCAGAGTTTTTTTTCCTGTGGATGGAAACAAACACTATCTCCATTTATGTTCACTTAGATGAAAATAATCGGGAAACAGGAATTTAGTGTCATGTAAGTTACCTCTATCCCCCATCCAAGCTGAATAATACCAATAAGCACAAGCCCAGCTCAAAGGGCTCCAAGACCCTCTCAGTTGAAGAAGACTCAAGGAAACCCTTGCTCCTCCTCTCAAGGAGGTGAACACTATGCTCTGTTTCCCCACTACATTTGAGGGCTCCAGGTGAGCAGATAGTGCAGAGTCACCGTCTTTCACTCATTTACCTCCTCCAAATGCTCCTTTCTATTAAGGATTCACACAACAGATGAAGATTAAATACATGCAGGTAGAACATCTGATCTAAATTTCAGACCGTTGTTGGAGGACTTTTTTCTGCCAGGCTGCTGCAGCCAGCCCCAGCTCACCATGCACATACAGAGGCACATGACCAGCTAGTGCCTTCCCACCATATTTCTACCAAATTAAAAATGTTTTGGTTCAAATAATAGGCAGAGACTTAACACATGCACACACACTACACAGAGAGCATCACTGTGCACTGGTTTTCTCCATCTAACTGAAAGATGAGAGAATAGAGAAGAAATTTGCCTACAGGGTCCCTCAATTTCATGCTAGCAAATAACTTGCTCAGAAATACTGTGGCTTTCAGCATTAAGGTGCTTAGATGGTGTCACGGTTTAAGCCCAGCCGGTAACTCAGAACGAGCAGCTTCTCGCTCACTCCTCACCCCCAACCACCTTCTTCCTCTCCCAGCTCCCAGAGGGATGGGGAGGAGAATAGAAAGAATGTAACTCCCACGGGTTGAGATAAGAACAGTCCAGTAACTAAGGTATAACACAAACCACTGTTGCTACCACCAATCATAGAGTCATAGAATAGTTAGGGTTGGAAAGGATAAGGAAAATAACAAGAGAAGAGTATAAACCCGCTCACCACCTGCCGACCGATACCCAGCCCGACCTGAACAGTGATCTAACCCTTCTGGGTAACTACCTCCAGTTTATATACTGGCCATGATGCGCTGTGGTATGGAATAACTCTTTGGTCAGTTTGGGTAAGGTGTCCTGTCTCTGCTTCCTCTCGGCTTCTCCTCCTCCCTGGCAGAGCATGAACCCAGAAAGTCCTTGGTCAGACTAAATATTACTGAGCAGCAACTGAAAACACTGTGTTATCAGTGCTGTTCCCTGGCCAAAAGTCAAAAACACAGCACTGCACCAGCTACTGAGAAGGAGAAAAATGACAGCTACTGCTGAACCCAGGACAGGAAGTTTGAGGAAGATTGCCTTAAAAGAAGTATTACTGTGAGATGAAATGCACATGATCTTAATGCAGACTGGGGATACAAGTTTACCTCTGTTTATAGAAGCAAGAATGATTAATGAAGTACAAGCACAGGAGACATGAGTGAACTTTAACAAACTGTAGCATGCAGGAAGACATGATTTGTGAGCTGCGTTTTCTCTGTGGGCCTTTCCCATCCATGCACCATAAATATGCACACCGAGTACAAAATGAGATGGCAAATTCTCTGGCCTTAAAAACTCTGATCCTCCCCTCTCTTTGTCTTGCCTGTTTGTACATGTCTCACCCTCTTCTTTGGATAATTTATAAGTGTATCCTCTTTATAAGCTAGGCCTGAGGATGGAACATAAGAACTAATAGTTGCACACTGCCAATGCCGATGAACTGCAGAACCCAGCTGCCATGCAAATGTTTCTTATTCTACTACTGTAATCTAGGTAGGGCAGATGGCAATTTTAACACCTACCCTGAGAAAGGAGCAGCTCTTCACTGCCCTGGGGGGCAGATCAGAGATTAAATGACATCTCAACCTGTTGTTCCTTTGACTTCATCTCTCTCTCTGCGTAGAGAAGATGACCTCTCCTTTATGCAGCTACTTGAGCAGACTGTAGAAGGACTGGGAAGCAAGGCTCTAAACCCATGTGTCTCTCCTCACCTATCTGCAGCAGTTTATCAGTCTCTGTTCCCTATTCACGAACTATAACCACTGAACAAGGCATGACAGATATTGAGTGTGCTTGCACTCTCCCTAAGGTCCCTAAATAAGCCTGGAACAATAATGTTTACAACAGTATTTCCTGCTTACAGGTTTGTCCAAGTGTCACGATTTGTAAATCTAGTTGCACTTTAAGCTCTCCTTTTTATCCCTGTTGGGTTTTGGCTGTAGGCATAATCTGTTGTGAAAATCAGCCCCTGCACCCTGGGGACATTTTTCATCCAGAGACCATTTATGCAGAACAGCAGCTGGAGTGTAAAAAACCAGTCTTAACTCCAAAGAGGTGATGAGATCCAGCCTTCTGGCAAACGTGCATCTCAAGAGAGAGCTAATTGTGCTACCAGCAAAACAGAAACAATTCTGGCAGCCTGCTCCTTCTTTCCTGGGAGAACTGTGAAATCCAGGGAAGAACTGACGAAGTGGAAATGTTAGCAGTGCAGGTTAGCAAGAGCTGCAACAGTCATCCTAATTACCATCAAGGAATGCTGCTTCTCGAGTAACAGGATTGATGTAGTTTTGCTACAAGAGACTGCCCTTCACTGACTTGACCACTGTTAAGACTGTTCTTGAAAATATGCTTTAGTATGTCCAAAAGGAGCCTATCCCTGTTAGTTTATTCTAACCTAAGTCAGTACAGAGCCTCACTGACTTCCAGTTATAAATTTAGAGCCTTCAGTGATTTAAAAAAACAAACCAAACAAATACTGATCTATTACTGTTTCTCAGAGCCGGAGTGAAGAAATTTCTAAATGAAAAAAGGCTTTTAAATCATCAAGTGAAAACAGAAATTACACCATAAAAACTGTCAGGTTTTTTTTTTTTTCCAGGAATGGATAATCAGGAAAATGATCTCTTCCTTCAAATAGGATTGTAATTTTTAATCCAGCCAAGCAGGAGCATAGGACCTATTCAGATGGAAGGCCTTTCAATCAACAGAATCTAAACTAGTTAAAAAGAAAAAAGGAAAACCTCTTTAATCTTAAACTGTAGATAAAAGTTAAACCCACAAAGCAGTTGAAAGGACGCAGAATGATTAATCATTCCCCTACTTCCCAAATGCAGCTAATGGCCTCCAGTACCATCTTAGCACTATGGAACAAATCAGAAATCAAAAGCTATTTAATATCAACACATCTAAACTCTAGCAGTGGTTTTCACCAAATTATTAGAAAGCAAATTTCTTTAATTCAGCAATAGAACGTGCATCAAATTTCAGCCTTATCTAAGCTTTGGCAATGCACCAGGAGAGTAAATGCCAACTTTGGTTCCACTGAATGTATTTTTACTCTTGGATTTCAGATAGCTCTGTTTCCTGCATCCAGAGACCTGGTTTACCTTCAAGGGCACCTAGCACTCAAATAAAGTAATTCTATTACAATTGGGCTTTCTTTCCCTTCACATGATCTAAGTATTCCAGTAACAATGTAAGGGCAAGCCAGAGGTTTGAGTTACAGTACAATGAAGCTTTAAACCTGCTGTTTTCCTTCCTGCCATTCAGAGCTACTTGTACAATTGGCTTTAATGATATGGTCAGGGAATAGAAACCTGGAAGCGAGCATATCTTACATCCCTCATATCTGATGTAGTAAGTGGCATTGTATGCCCTTGGCACAGTGCAGTGGCAAGAATAAAATCCACTTCCATGTGCTTCCAGAGTCAAAGCATATTTTGGCCACTGGAAAAATCCTTACCCATTACTTGCATACATACTTGGTATGTATTGTAAGATAGCTGAGACTTCCACAGGGAAATGCATGGCCAGCTTTTGCCAGGAAGGGGCTGGGAAAGGGAGCCAAGTGAAGAGAATTACAGTGCCTACGGATTCATGTCTTACTTTCTACCAGGCTGGAAGTTTCCTGTTCTACTTAGTCTCAAAGTACATGAGGATGTTTTGAACTCTAAGGAAATGCAAAAGTCTTCAGCTCTTCCTGATGAAAACAGTATACGTTTCCTTGAAAATGCAAATGTTTCTGCATCATAGAAAAATCAGTTTCTGCTTGTTTCTATCAGATACACACTTGAAAGCTCCAAATTTCTCCCACCAGAGGGCTGTGAGATGCATACAGCACTTCTTAGGCAGTTCATTACAATGTTTTTGTAACCAGCTGTGTCTTTCACCCCAGGGACATATATGCTGTACTATGAAATGGAATGAGAATATATGTTTAGCCAGGAATTTTCATTGTACACAATAGTTCAATGGCCATTTTATATCTCCAACTTCAGTGCTTTCCTTTCAGAAGTGTACATTGTGCAAGCACCTGCAGCTGTGTTTAAAGCAGTTAGGTTTCACACAGGCAGTCTTTGTTCTCAGTTTTGTTTTAAGTTTGAAAATAGGTTCTGGGTATGTAAAATGTATCTAATGTATCAAAAGATGGCAATTATTTAAAAGCAGAAGTTTCCAAATAACATTTTCACAGCATAGAATTAACTCCTTAGCTATTTCTGACATTAGATCATATTCTGGAGACACTGCAGTGACTGCCTTTTGAACCAATAATGATTCTACCTCGCTGAGTCCAAAGCCTGGTGTAGGACAGACTGTGCGTGAGGCAAAGGGCAGGAGTTACAATATGCTCTCCTGTGGCTCTCAGCATACTGCATTCTACTACCAACCTGATGTCCTTCACACCAGAGTGTACCATTTCATTAAAAGGATAATAAAGATACAAGAGTACCTTCCTCCTCTTCGAAACAAATCTAAATTACATCAAAAGCCAGAGGACAAGCAAAGTCTCCTGCAGTAGCAGTGAATTATGTGTCAGAAAAGAAAACAGATATTAGTTTCAAGTTTTGGAAAAGTTATTAAGCAACAGAAAAAAATGGGATCATGCCCAACAAAGTCTTACAAATTCAACTGAAAGTCCTCATTACATTGAGCACTTCGGTTGATAGAGTATGCCACCTAATCATTCTTCTCTCCTGGAGTACCTTCAATGTTGCCCCTCTCCTCTGCCAGCTCACTCATCCTCTATTCTCACACTCGCAATCCTCTGTGTCTCTTGTATTTGTCTGTGTTCATCAGCACCTCACCGTGACTCCCAATTAATGGCGTTTCCCTCTGTGCCAAGGGAAACGCGGGTGGAAAGGGCAATGATCATAGACTCATAGAATAGTTAGGGTTGGAAAGGACCTCAAGATCATCTAGTTCCAACCCTAATGCTAAGGGCAGGGACATCTCCCACTAAACCATGCCACCCAAGGCTATGTCCAACCCGGCCTTGAACACCGCCAGTGATGGAGCATT
>JASSUY010032063.1:0-26254 GCA_032466535.1 Forpus xanthops
AAGTTTAGATTGGACCTGAGGAAGAAATTCTTTACTGTAAGGGTGGTGAGGCACTGGAATGTGTTGCCCAGGGAAGTCGTGAATGCTCCATCACTGGTGGTGTTCAAGGCTGGGTTGGACATAGCTTTGTGCAGCATGGTTTAGTGGGAGGTATCCCTGCCCAGAGCAGGGGGGCTGGAAATGATCTTCAGGTCCTAACTGTTCTATGATCCTGTGACATTCTGATTAAATGGTAAAATTATTTTTATCTAATAATTTTGAAAGATGTTTTCCCTAGATGCTTACCTTACTAATTTATTTAATAATTACTAGAAAAATAGTCTCTGTTACTTTTAAGGAAGAAGTAACATAAACAAACACACTTGACAGAGAAATTTAATATTATGTTACACATGGAGAGTTAAACCAGAACTTAAGCTCTGAGACCTTCGTACTGTGAGATACCAAGTCAAAATTCAACTGGGAAGAAATAATAATTTCACTAATCCCCAGCAATAATTTTTTGAGGAGTTCAAATAAACGTTTCCTTGTTCCAATTGAGATTCACTAAGTAGATATTATTTGATTTTCCTGCTTCCTGGGGGAAGAATTTCATAGTCCCCAGGCTGCTGGAAGAAAAGAACAATAAGCTGAACTTGCAATAGAGCATTTTAGCCACTAAAGACACAACAGAAGTGAACACATGGCATATTTGCCAATGCTTTTGCCATTAATTTCATTTCCAAATGTCAACCAGTTATATGAAACCTTTAAAAAGGTTCCTTAAGGGAGAGCAAACAAGATGATAGGATATTTAAAATCTTGTATTAAAGATATTTAATTATTTATAATCACTAATTTAAAGTACAGTAACTTGAACTTATGCAAAGACTCAGCACTATTTAATACTAAAAATAACCATCTGCTTCTATGCCTGTCCTTACAAACATTTTGTTACTGGGTGACAAATTATGAAAAGCTAATGAATGGCAGACAAAAAGACTATTTAGAGATTGAAATGAAAATCTAATGAAGAGCAACACAACCAATCACATTATAATTTTGGGAAGCCTCACATAATGATTTTTCCAGTGACTCTGAAACACATCCACCCTTGTCAAAGTAGAGTACAGTCTTTAACAGCAAAGGGACGTTTGTGATACGGAGCGCAATTTCCTATAATTGCAATACTTGCAATGAGAAATACCAAACAGCAGCTAATAAAAACTATATTAATTTTCAAAGTTGCTGCCTAATCTTACAAACATTGAAGTACACACCAAAATAACTGGAAGACTGATCTGTAAGGCACGAGACATAAGGCCAACTGATTCTTAAAATTAGGGGAGGGAAAAAGCAATTAGGCTTCCAGTTACAATTTTAATTTTGGAAAGGCTTGATTTAAAGTGTTAAAACTGCAAAAATAAAGCATCTGAGTTACAGTCTCCACTGCACAAAGAAGGAATATGTTTAATAAGCCTCCTGGGCTTTTAAGTAGCCACCCACTGCAGAATCCTGCTTTCATATTTCACGTGTGCAGCCTAACCCCAGTAAAGCCTGTGACATTACACAGGTATAAAATAAAATTGTCTTTGGTGCCAATTTTTAAGAAGTATTCCCACTCTTATTCTTCTCAGAGGAGCCTGCTGTCAGCTGTGCAAATATCATATCTATAATAACAGAAATAAAGGCTGCAGTGTGCCAGTGATCTTACCTCATACTCAAAGTCCTCTGCTCTATCTGCATCAGCAGGCAGGCTGGAAAGATACTCATTACCTTCATAAAATTCATGCTCCACTGGGTGAAGAGAATGGCAGCTATATGTGGAAAAAGCATTACAACAACAATAGATGAGACAATAGGGTTTTTTTAAATTAAAGTTATAAGAACCCCCCACTTCTCTGTTGTTTTCTCATCTCTGTAATGCTTACTCTGAGCGGCCTGACAGCCTGAAAGAAACACTATGAAGAATCAGCACAGGTCATCTTCTTTTCAAAAGCTTGTACAACAGCTGAGTTCATTTTGCTGGGCTTGTCTTTCGTGAGATTTAAGGGTCTGTTTGGGCCAAAATACTTAATTATGGCAATATGGGATTCCTTATGCTCATATAGGTAACTAACTCCAGATTCATGCGCTGTGTCATGGCCAAAGGCAACTCACTGCTTAACTGATTATAAAGTCTTGAACATCCACAGTCTACAACTTACACCAGGCTTACAAATTTCTAAAGAACTAGCATAAACCAACTTGCATTATCCTATTCTATTGAAGTGATAACAGGATGGTGAAGTGCATTTGAGTAGATGCACCTTAAAAATGTCAGTAAACTGCACTTTGAAATGGGCTTGGAGCGCAAGGAATAAAATCTTTACAATGTGCACCTGGGTACAGACTTAGAACCAAGGCTGGATCCCAATCATCCAGCACCCAGCGTGCATTTATCTTAGTACAGGTTAGGAAAGTTTTCCCTATGCTGAGGATATTGGAACTTCAATCACAGTTGTACAGAGTTTAGTAATACCCAGTAACAGCTACAAAGTATACACGTATCGTGTTCCTAGCTGCACAGCAGTTAAGTAGTAAGCTAAATCCAGCATTAGGCTGATAAGTCCTCTCTGAGATAATCTACCAAACTTTCCCAGAACTTCTACAAATGGAGCTATATCAAAGTCAAAAGTGGGATGTTCTCCATAAGCACCAATTCTGCAGAGATGCAGAAAATCAGTAGAAAAGCTCTAGGGCTGTCACAGTTTTGCTGACTACAGATGGAGGGCAAGAGTCAATCACTAGATGCTGCTTGTGAAGTGGAGTCCAAGGAACAGAAAGCCTACACCCTATTTCTGTATAAGCACCGCCTGCTGGTGTTTGCATTCAATTCATTTTCAAGGAATTCAGTTGAGGGATAACATAGTTCATCCCATTTGCTGCATGACAGGTGAAATTGTGCTTTTGATCTCTGTATTTTTTTAATTGTTTTGCTTTTGATAAGGGGACCTTTAAATTAAATAATGTTTCTTTGATTTTTTAGTAAGAAATTTGAAAAAGCAGAAAGCAACAAGGCAGCTCTTTCTAAACCTGGAGAAGCCTTTTTGGTATTTTGGAACACAGAAGTGTTTTCCTTCTTGAATAGGGCTTCACTTTTTGGATGATCAAACATACGAACACAAAGTAAACATGCCCCAAATTCCTTTCTGTACCTCTAATCTGTGAACAGAGTTTAGGAAAACTGTCACTGAACTCTGAATAGGACAGTGATTATTGACATTCAGAAATTATTTAAAGTGCTCCTGATGCTTTCTCAAGAGAAGGCTACAAGCCTATCCCTACAATGCCCCAATCCTTCAGGTAAACAGCAGAAGATAAACGATACCTGTCTGAGAGTAGAAAAGGGCAGATATCAGGAACTGGTGGTGTGGAAGGCCTTAGTTTGGCCAGAGCCATAATGTGCTCAAAAGTGATGTCAGTCTGAGTGCTGGCATCCACAAGCCGAACATCCTGAGAGCTACCATGAGCTTTGCTGATTGGGGCTCGTCGTAAAACCTGAACAACAATTGGCTCCTTGGCATTGCGAAAAGCTTCCACTGCCTCTTCATGAGTGGCCTTGGAGAGGTCCTTCCCATTGACCTAGAGAAAAACAAAAATACATCAAAGGTTACTCCCAGAAGAAAAGACAGTATGTAATATGGGTGTAAAATATAGGGAGATGAACGATTTGTGTATTAGATCAAGCCACATGCTGACTGGCATGTATTTTGGCATTCATGCAAGAGGGAAGATAAAGCCAGGAGGTGAAAGAAATTCTTTAAAGTTTGCTAGAAATTAAAAATAGTTTGAACTCTTCCATAACTGTCCCAATAGAATATGAACACGGCAAAGAAACTACAGTATTTAGTAAGGTCATTGGCATTTATTTCTCTCATGCTATTTTATTCACCTCATAAAATACAAATAAAACCAGAGGGGTGCCTTTAATTTTCAATTTCAGCATTTTCTCTGGCATGTAACTGTTTTAAAGGATTTCTGGCACAGTATTGTTATTAATGCAGATGTCAATAAACATGTCACTGATGTCTAAAAAGAAACAAGGCCAATTTTCAATGTTTTGTCACTTATCTGCTATGGCCATTATGCGATCATTAAGGCCAAAGATAGGAAGATTTGACTAACACAGTCAGCTGCTGAGAAATCTAAATCAAACAAACTGAAGAAACAATTTGCTATGAATAGACAAATAAAGCAGAGAAAATCATGCTGCAAATGCAGCATAGCTTCTCAAAACTGAAAGGCTGTGGTCAGGTTTTTCTCTGGTACAGGCAAAGCAGCAAGACAAACCAGACAAGATGAGGCCCCAGGGTAAGTTCACATGAATTCTCAATGCTTAGGGCAACATTGAGTTCAGTACAAAACGTGAGGGCTGTGGCAGTCAATAGCAGTCAGTAGCTAATCACGTGGACACAGGCAGCATCCTTAGACAGAAAATACTATTCTGCAGTTTCCAAAGTAATGGGACTGCCGTTGACTGTTACACAATTCCTAACTGTAGTGAGCTACTGTGGAGATAAGATGACCTTGTGCTGGGATATAAAGCACGGTTTTCTAGTAAGGACTGTGAGTAGCTGAAGGGTACCAAAACCTTATTCAAATTTATATCCCTTGGAAAATCTCTACTCTGGCAGCAAATCAGAAACAGGATTTTACTGACAGTTCATGCCCAAATTAACATTGCTGCATAGAAAATGAAGTAATGAAATTCCTGTGTAATAAACAAAATCTAAACCCTCCCCAGAAATGGGACAGACACCATAGCTGACTTTTCTCCAATACTGGTTGAACCCCAAATTTCTTTGCTACATCATTCTTACACTCAAGAAATTCCTATAACTTGCTTGTCATAAAGGGAAAACATATGAACAAGAACAACACCAGCAAACTCAAAATTGCTTTTCAGACACCTTCAGTAACATTTTTAAGCCAGTCAGAAGTATTTGCAATTAAAAATGTCATATTTGAAGCACCACGTGTAACCAGAGTTCTGTCTATGTATGCAGATGGTTATGATACTGTTGACCATTAATTACATGTCTATATCAACTCAATACTTTCCCAGAGTATATATTCTGGTGTATACAAGGTAGAACCAGCTTTTCTCTGACACAGCATCCAAAGCAGCAGTGTTTTCATGGCTATGTTACTAATGAGAACATGCAAAATAACCACACTGTGGCATAGCAAAACCTGATACTGTATGTGGAAATGAGAAGTCTAGAAATTATGTGAACAGGTTCTTATGCATAAAAAAGCTCAAAATTCCCTGTGCTGAATGCCTGGGACCACCAGAAGTACCATACTCCTGCAGCCTACACTGTGATCAAGGAATATAAATAGCAGCTATCTTGGTCGTCTAAGTTTAATGCATATTATAGTTTCTTTAATGATTGAAGCCAAAAATGTGAAGACTTCATGTTAAAATTTTATTGTTTAAATTATCATCCATCAAATTATAACCTTGGGCTATGTCAATCTATGTTCCACGGGAAAATATCAGTGGTATAGAAGAGGAAAGGACAGAACAGTCAAAGAACAAGTTATGTTACAAGAAAATAAATCAAATTTCTCCAAGGACTGAGCTCCTGCACACCTTCCCCAATAGCACCAGTTATACTGCTAGGGTGTTTAAACATAGCCCCATATAATAGAGGCAATTAGAGATAAAGCTTCCAGCCAGGGTCTTCTAGTCACTCCTCAGTTCAGTCCTTGCTTCATTCTTGCTTCTGAGATCCTATCAAGGACACAATTTTCCACAGTTTCTGCAGCGTTTATAACAAAAGCATGCTATAAGGTCTCTCATTCCTAAGGCCCTAGGAACAGAAAAATTACTTCCCAAACCCTTTTAACACTTCAGATAAGTTTTGTATAAGGTGTTTCTTCTAAAAGCAAATGCTTGGGAATAAATACCACATAACACTGCATCAATTTTTTCCCCCTTCTCTATACCAGATGAACCACATTGGTTTTGGCACAAGCTGACCATTTAATCAGAGATCCACATCAGCAAAGCAAAAAGATATTTGGATAGCATACCAAATATATTATGAGGGGTTTTTTGAAAGCCAGAAGCTCTGTTTATTCACATCTGTCAATACTTATCACTTTTTCTGAGGAAATAGAAATAAATTCACACCATGCCATTTACATGCAAATTGTACTTCCAAAGAATTATAGTATTTTAAAATCACATGAGTGCGAAAAATCACAGAAGTTACACATTGCTATTTATCCTGGGAACCTATGGCTGCCCTCTATTTTCATCTAAAAGTCTATTTAATTTGAAGACTTTAAAACCATTCCATCCTTTATGTTGGCTTCTGATGAAACACAAGCACTTTGGAAACCCAATACTTGTTTAAGCTGTCACTTGAAGTTCATCAACACACTTTGTCAATCTGCATAAAGGTCACCTAATTCATGAATGCCGTCTTTCTCAAAAGAAAATCTATAGCTGAATTACTCTATGCTGGCAGCTGTCCTGCCCACTTTGGGGATGGGAACAGAGAATTTATTTTAAAACCTAAATCCAGTACTACAGATGGGGTTAGAAGCTCTCTCCACATAGCTTTTTAAGGGCTTTCTGCCTCCTGCATTATCCCCTAACTTAACACTCTGCACAGTTATCCTGGGAGCCATAGACAGCTGAGCACTTATTTACAGCAAGCCACTTACAGGTTCTTAGTGGATGATTAAATAAATTTCTTGCCTCAGAAAGGTTACTTTCAGTGGAATCCAGGGTACTATTTTAAGTGGATAGAGGAATCAGTCACTTTTAACAGTCAACACAAAGACATGGGAATACATTTGTTGTAGCAGATGGGCTAATTAATCCACAAGCAAGTTGTGAATGTTAAGTAAAGAATATATCTTTTCTCGTATAAACCATCCTCCTGCCCTGTTTGATTAAGCTTCTGTTTAATGAACAATCTCCCTCTGCTTTTGGACACACTGCAAAGTCTGGGCTACTTGTTAACATCTCCCCCAGAGTGACTGGTGGCCACTGCCTGGATCTTGGCTACTCCCTTTGGATTCCTATTCTAAACTCAACCACATGCAAACCCTCATCATTATCAGAAAATAAACCAGCAAACGAATTTGTCTTTCATGCACAAATCAACTGACATTGGCCAATTGCCACTTCGAATGCCAGCACCACTGGGCTTATTCTCACTCACGCAGAGGTGGACAGCAGAGAAGGAAGAAGGGACAGGATTAAATAACAAAACAGTAACTGAAAAAAATACGTACGTGAATGGTTGTTAGGTTATCCATTGGGTTCTACCAAAAAGAAAAGAAAAATCAGTTCTTTGAGAAGACTGCTTCCAGGATTTAAGTGTTAAGCGCCTGTGATTGAAGAAATAGACTCGTCTTCTAACACTTTTCTGCTCTGGATAATTCTTTCTAACATTGGCCACAATTTTTCCTATAATCTTTGATTCCTCCATAAGAAAAGGAAAAATAAAACAGGATAAAGGGGGAAAAAAAGGAAAAAATGTGTAGTCATCTGAATGCAACCATCACAAATGGCGTCACATTAGCACATCATGAGATAATCTTCCATCCTCAGCAAAACCCCTGCATATGCAAGTTGAAATCTAAGATCAGATCTGCTTAAGTAAAATCATTGGAGACCGTTCATTTAATCCGCAAAGACAAATGAAAGAATAACCAGAGAGACCAGAGAGTTCTGCTAGAGCAGAGGTGTCCAGACATAAGGGTTTCCTAGCAAAATGACAAGAGATGCTGTCTGACATGATGACGGAGTTCACACAAGGCTTGCTGTCCTG
This sequence comes from Forpus xanthops, assembly GCA_032466535.1. Classification (NCBI taxonomy): domain Eukaryota; kingdom Metazoa; phylum Chordata; class Aves; order Psittaciformes; family Psittacidae; genus Forpus; species Forpus xanthops. The sequence continues at coordinate 7,815 of JASSUY010032063.1, forward strand.
GGAGATTTCAACACCCATGCAAAAAGTCTCTCTGACCTGACAGGTGCTAAATCTGCTCTCATCACAGCAGTCTCTTCACTGCTGATACTTCGCCTTCAATGCATCCAGGCTACAACACCCTAGGTACATCCCTGGATAGCAAACTGGCAGAAAAGATCAAATACTCTCCCTAGTTTGACCAGTCCTTCAGGACAGGAATTCGAGCCCTCCCTAACTGCGAGACACAGAAAAAGAACAAAACCAAAACCAACTTCTTCCCAGACTTACAGCTTCTAGCACACACAGGCTCTACAAAACTTCCACTGCTGAGGGCCACCAGCTGTGATGCTGTCTAGGCAGGACAGCAGGGCACAGGACATGTGGGCTACCAGTGACACGCATGTTGCAGAAGACACTGCAACTCTTCTGTTAACAGAAACGTGATAGCTCATCTGCAGAAAGGACAGTTGACATGCTGACCTTTTAGGTTACAGTTCGGTACTAAGCTGCATTTCTTCAGCAAGCTAATCTGAAAGGTAGCCAATTCAGCCATTACCCAGTATCACTATCTCAGTCAGGGTTCACGGAAGTTCAGTAAAAGGACAACTTTTATTATGCTGGTTAATGACATTTCGTCTTCCTTAGCCAGAAGAGTGAAGTGTCACTTGTTCCTAATTGATCCTTTGTTGCCCTGACTATGAAATCTTGTTACCCTCCTAAAAGTTAACACAAGCTGCCGAACATGCAGGGTCTGGCTGCTTCCCTCAGATATGAACCACAGGCTTATAATGACAATTACATCTCCATTACCTGTAAAACTGCAGTTTATTCTGTTGGATAGTTTGTGCAGCCAGTTCAACAGTATTGAATAGGCAATGCCCAGTAGCTGCAGCCTTCTGTGCATTTTCCCATGTGTAACCAGCACCACTTCCATTTCCCAGTATTTAGCAGAAATATACTGTGGCTGAAAAGCTTATGGTTAAGTTTTAATCTAAGCAAGACAAAAGAAATGTTACAAAAAGTAGGAAAACAGAAATATACCCATTTCTAGTCTGCAAAGCTTCCTTCCAGAGAGAGATATCCCAGTGACTTGTCAATTTTAATTATCTAAACAGCAGCTGTGAGAATAAATGAACTCTTCTTTCACATGACCTCAAGACGATGCTTCATTTTGTTTGAGTTGTCCACCACAGTCAGTGCATCAGTGGGCAGGTCTGACAGCTGCAACACCTCTCTGTGAAGGACATGACACATTCTCGGAAGATCCCTGCAAGGCGCTGGACGCTGCCTTGAAAGTATTGTCTAACAAGCTATCCCAGGGAATTCAATAGATTTTTAAACTGGATTGGAAAAAGTGCCCCAGGTAGATGTCCAGGGAATGGAGTTCTCAGCACAACTACAGTAAACTGCAGTAAACTACAGCAAACTAGTGAGGAGGGTTTGTGTAGCTGTTTCAACAATATTGAATAGGCAACACCACCTTTAAGAGGAGGTTTGGGCTTTTAAATTCCAATTTTATTGACTGCTTAATTGCATTTAAGGCTTTGAGCACAGAAGAAAGATGGTGTTTTGCAAGTTTACCTATAATATGCTTCCAGCTGTGGTTAGGTACAATCTTCATTCACCACAAATGCCTCTGATCACTTCAATCTCCTCTAGCAGTGCATGGAAAAGCCCACTCTGGGAGACACCTTGACACTTCCATGCCTAAAGTCTCTTTGTGGATCTTGGCCCTCACATTAGAACGTATTTAAAAAAACCACGACTTGGATGCTACACCTCAGGATGCTCACACTTCCAGGATAGCTACAATTGTACAACAGTTTAAAAGCACTGCTAAGTCAGCAGTTCCAATACATGGGCAAAATGCAACCTGAATTCCTGCACCTCACAACATGAGGCTTGACAGTCAGTGTAACTGAAGAATACACCTTCCATCCCTTCCTCACTATATGTTAGACCAATTTACATCTCCTATAAATCCTTTCAAGTCCTTTGGTGCTGATGTTGTTTTGCAAGACCGGAACAGCTGAGAAAGGTCAGCTCAGAAAGCACAGCTCAGAATTGACAGCAACAGATCAGAAAAGATTCACTTGTTATGGACTGTGTTACCCGCAGTTCTCTTGGTTTGTGAATAAAACGAAAACATCAAATTAATGTTTGTCATGGTTTAAGCCCCTCAAATTCACACAGTCTCACTCACTCCCCCACTTTCTTCCCCCAGTCCTGGGGGAATGGGAAGGATAATCAAATAATGCAACTCCCACAGGTTGAGATAAGAACAGTTTAGTAACTATGGTATAACACAAATCACTGCTACTACCACCAGGAATAATAATGACAAGGCAAATACAAGGAAAGAATACAACAGCTCACCCAGCTCCACCAAGCAGTGCCCCCTGTCACCTGATACCAAGCCACGCAGTGCCTCCCCCCCCCCCCCCCCTTCCATGTCACTGCTCTCTGTTTCTACATCCTGGGCATGACATGCTGTGGTATGGAATACCTCTTTGGTCAGTTTGGGTCAGGTTTCCTGTCTCTGCTTCCTCCCAGCTTCCCCTCCTCCCTGGCAGAGCATGAAACTCAGGAAGTCCTTGGCCAGCCTCAACATTCCAAGCCATAACTATAAACACTGGTGTTATCAGTGCTGTTCCCAGGCCGAAAAACAAAACCACAGTGCTGCACCAGCTACTACAAAAAAGAGAAAAATGACTGCTGCTGCTAAACCCATGACAATGTTGCACTAGTTTCATAGTGAGCTGCCCGGAGACAAGTGCTAGCATACGTGTATTTGTGAGCAGTCCTTTTCTGACTCCCTCAATCTACCCAGCAGACCTGTTACCAGGTGCTATGGCCATCGTTCTTGCATCTCTTTCCAGTTGGTATCCCCAGTCTCATTCTCCTTGCCTCTCTGGTCCCCCTCTTCTCACTCTGCCACCTTCTTTCAGTGCAGACCCTTCTTTGCTCCCCAGGGGTCTCCTTTCTCTCATGCCTACCGACTCCAGCATCCTCCATCCTTCCTTTCCTGAACCTTTCTCCACAATGACCTCCTGCTGCCCTCTCACTGAACCTGTGCTCTACCCATGGGGTGTGAATGCTGGCACTTGTCATGCTCCCTTGCTGACAGCTGGATAGTCTGAACACTCGTGAGGTCTGCCTTTACCAGCACCTCCTGGTACCAAGACAAATGCTCAGCTAGCCCAGATGGTGGTGTAACAAGGCTGGAGTGTGTTTACTATGTAAATTGTTTTAATATTGACAAACAGTATTTCTAATGATATTAGAATTCTGCCTGAGGGTAATAAAGACCAAACTAGCTGTGGCATGCATAAAAAATGTTGAGTTACTTCTTGATATAATTAGACTATCAATTATTACATTAATCATTGCAAACTTTTTATATTTGTGGATAGGAGGTTATAAATGTCTCACAAGATCTACCACATACAGCAACCCTTTAATGGTGGGGAAAAATATAATCAAGGGCCACTGCTTGTGCTCAGAACAAATCATTTTTATCTCTAAGCCCCTGCACTGAATGCTGGGTTCTCCTGTGAACTTCATGGTGTCTCTGCTCTACCACAAGCTCACTCTGCAATTCATCTTCCAGGGCTTGCATTTTTCTCAGGGAAGAGGCACTTCAAAAAGCAGTTGCTATGACAAGTTTTAGGAAATCAAATTAATGACATTCTTTAATCATCCGCAGTTCCTAAAGAATAATGGAAGAGGCTGAATGGCATATTTCAGGACTCTGTAAATAACATGTAATTGCTTTTTTCCTTTTCAGAGAATCACATTTTACATTTAACTAACAAAAAAAAAAAAAATATCTCTTTCACCTCTACCCCCTCAGCCTTCCATGAACTCAGCCACAGCTAGCATCACCACGTGAATGTTACACTTATCACTGTCATAACAATTCATCCACCTTCAGACGCCTGAAACTCCTGGTCTCCTCTGAACTGAGGAGTTTAAGAAGATAGATGGCTGCCTTCTGGCTAATTGTGGGAGTTCTTTCATTACTATAAAAAGACTTTTTATATCTCAAGTGACTTTATAAGCAGTGAATAATGAGACTTAAAGTCTTTGGAAAGAAGTCCACTGATCAAATGCTAGGATAACTTATGGGCACAGTGACCTTTTCCGCAGTAAGACACTCCAAACTGCTGCTGTTGGCATATTATTAAAATTCCCCATTTAAGGCATGCAGTTAAGCACGAGGCAGATTTTATTTTTTATATTTAAATTCAATTTAAGGTAGCACAGCAGGAGATAGAGCTCTCCCAGAGAGCCAGCTTCCCCGGTCACAGCAATCCTTGCCCCAGCATGGTCACCAGCAAGCACCAGCACACTGGATGGCTCTTACAAACTGCAGAGAAGAGCAGCTGACAGCACATTGCTTCCAGTCTCTTCGATAAATAGTTTTGCCTTGGCCAAGAGAGTGCTCCATGTGCCAGCATTTCAAACAGCAAAACAGCAGCGATGTTACATCCAACATCAGAGTGCTGAGCCTGCTCCCAAGCCTGAACACATCCCTGGCCAAGTCCCAGGTACTGTCACACATCTAGCCCAGCCCAATGTCCTGCTGGGGTGCTAAGGTTAGGGTACTTCAAAAAAGCACCTATGCTTGCTTCTCTTTAATGAACATACAACAAGCTTGCTCTACTTTAACATACTTTTCTTACTACATATCTGCTTTAATTTTTATCTTGAAGGAATAGAAAAGAATCCTCCTCTCTTAAAATAAAACTTGGAGTTCCCTTTCGTTATTTTTCCATTCTTCTCTCATGCTGCCTTGACACTAATTTGACATCGTTGTTCTCCATTGATTTTTAATGGCTTTACTCCAGAAGAAGCATATTGGCAACTTTTTTTTGGCATAGTAGTACTTGCAAAAATTCCTTCCAATTTTTATAGGACTAAACGTTGAAAAAATACTTTTGACAAGCTCGCATGTATTTAGCTTCACTCATCCGTGGGGGGATGACACAGCAACAGATTACAATGAAGTTTAACTTCATCCTGCCTCTGGAACACAGCATATGGCGACTTCCTGCAGCTCTTTTTCAAAGAAGAAAACGTGAATTCACTGATCTGATAAAATGAAGCAAGCAATGCAGCCTTACCTGCCATTCAAAAGTCCACCAGATGCTTTGCACCAGGAGGCTCCCAGTACCCGCCGTAAAGCTTAGCAATAATTTTTATTTGAATGTCAAGAGAGCAGGCAATATTACCAAGTGTGCTCACACATATTTAGCTACACACAATGAACACAAAGGAAACTACATGTAGATGCATAGAAAGGGATCTAATGAAATATCTTTGCATGTTTCTTCCCTTTTACTTCTCTCTTTCCTATTTAAATCCTCCTTTAAACACTATTGAATCATGTAGGATTACTTTATTTTTTCTACCAAGTGATGGCTTACTGCAGTGACACAGATATTTGAAGATGTTTGTTTCTAAAGTTTAATTGCTGCATTCCTTCTTAACAGTAAAAAAGCTGACAGATAATGGTAAGTGAATATTAGGACCTGCTTAATTATATCTTATTTACACAGCACCATGGATGTGTGCATGTCCTCAGTAGTAAGAGCTGCAGCTCCTTCCTGGCTGAAAATAGATTACAGATGCTATTTCTGTTCCACCGTTTCTATGTCTGTTCTTCTTTCTTGTGTGTCTCTCCTTATTCTCTCTGTATCTCTGCCTTCCCCTACCACTTCCTTCCTCTGTTTTATTCCATTTGCCTCTTTGGCTTCCCTCCCTTATCTTTCTCTTTTTCCTTTGACTTTATTTTCTCAGATCTGGTCTCTGCAGCATTATCATCAGCAGCTGCTCCTGTGTAGCTTTAGTATTACAACACTTGCAAAGGGAACCTTCCTCTGCATGAAGTCTACACATGGAGCTCCTCCATAGTGGCTTCAGAAGAGAATGAAATAGCTGGCTCATCTCTGCAATGGATTCTCAAAAAATCATCAAAAGGTGGTTACCAATAAAAACCACACAATGCTCCTCACTTTTGTTTTCCTAGGCAATTCTGAGTGTATGGCAAGACTGTCAGAGCTGCTGTTCCAGCTCGCCAAGGCACAGTAAAGCTGTTAAGGACCAAGTGGCTGAAAAATAAGGCAGAGAGCTTACACATAGGTGGTAGCCAAGGCTGTGCAGTCAACTGGCCACTGAATATGCTGTATGAGCCAGGTTTGTGCCACTGCATTGAAATACTATAAATACTACTGAAATCCAAGCAGATTTTGAAGAATCTCTGTGTTAACTATTCAAAGGGGAAAAACATGGTGTTTGGATACCAGTGGGCAGTTCTTGGTTTCAACTGTGGGGCACCACCAAGCCCCAAAGTAAGCATTCTAGACATTGCTGCAGTAAAAATAATGATTATACATGTGTGTTGAGAATTTAAACAATGAATTATAAGGGCTCATGAATTAAAACAGGAATGCTTAAAATTAAAGTTTATGGTCTAGACAATGAAAATACTTCAACCACGGAACACTGTGGGGTGTTGAGACAACAGCCATGTCATCTTCTTTTTGTCTCAGGAAGAAAAAAGTCCTTTTAAAAATTAGCTTTTTTTTTTTTTTTAATAGACATTTTATGAAAGAAAAAGATGGATGTCAGTGGAAGAAGAAATAAGGCACCTGATTTTTTACATTATATATCAAAAGGAAGTGTTAGGAGCATATAAACTCCTGCTGGCAATATAGAGATCACATAAACAGGGTTATCTTATGAAGAGAGATATAAGTGCTTATAAAATAATAGTTGAGTAACAGCTTGCTATCTAGGAATGCTTTTAATAAGCTTTAAAAATAGCATGGTCTCTGAAAAAACAAAGTTCCAGAGCAAATGAAGTCATTTCACCAAAATCAACAGCACTGAAAGGTAACAGTTCTCAACCGAACTTTTTAATTAAAACTCAGACAGAATAAGGTGCCATATTTGCAATATTATCATGACTTCTGCCTTGTAATGTTTATTTATACCAACTTCTGCAACCTTCTTCAGTGGGAGGCAAGAAATTGTGACAAAACATAATGTTTCTACCTTGGGTAAAAATATAAACTGGGGAAGGATGTGGCTGGAAAGCAGCCCTGCAGAGGGTTATCTGGGGGCACTGGCTCACATCAGGTTCAGTGATGAGCCCTGATCCAACCTGGTAGTTGGACTAGATGATAACTGCAGGTCCCTTCTGAGAAAAGCATATCTTTCTCCTTAAATTTAGAATCAAATAGGCTCCTGTTTCAAAATCCACATCTTGTAGATCTTGAGAGTAGTTTTCAGGTTACTGCAGGTAGATATGCTCCTTAAGAAAGCTAGGTTCCTTTAAACTTTCATGGTAAGCTGGTTTTACAAGCCAGACAAGTAAAATGTCATAGCATAAAGTTATTACTGAAAAGAACTGCAGCTGAAAAGCAGACTTCCAATAAATTGAGAAATGTCTGAAGCCAGTTCAAAATGGCAGGGCAAAATTTAAACAAACCTTCCCCACCTGAGGAGAGGCAGACACACATAAATCATTCCCGGCAATCAATTCTACTATTTGAATTCATCCTGACACTTGTTGGGCTCGGTCGCTGATATGGAACCATGGCAGAAAGGCCAGGCCACTAGGGAAATCTGGCCAGCTTACACATCTGAGAGTGAACCATCAGACTGTAGGTCTCCAGCCCTCCTAGCACTGTTCTTTGTTCCAAACATAAACCATTTTTCCTGCTGTGTTTTAGGTCTGCCTCCAAGATCACAGGGTAAAGAAAATAGTTACTATTTGCACAAAGGTTGGGAAATACTGGGTGAGACTTCAGGTATGAATAGCACAGGTAGCTTTTCAGGCAGCCAATTTAAAAAATAAACTTGCCACTTTAATGTTCATGGTTCTGCTTCTCACTGTAACTACTTCGCACTTAATTCTTGATATTCTGTATGACAACAAGGAAAATGTCTCAGAAAAGAGACTGAGGTTTCGAATTCCATGAAAATTCAATATTTACATACATAGGAGACAAACCTGTTCTTAATGGAGATTCTCTGAGACGGAGATTTTTGTGAGACAGAATTCACATAGTAGCCTCAAGTGTTTTCATTAATACCAAACAGAAATACCATTATGCTCTGTTGTCAGTGCAGAAGTCTCACTAAACACAGTTAAGGTAGCCAGTGCTATCAAACACATGTTCAGGAAATGCAGGAAATGCATTTTTTCTCCACCTCCTCCTCCAAAACTCAGCTTTAGGAAAACTCAGAAAAAGGCAAGGTCAGGTACCCAGTGGTGCAATTTTAATCTCCAGCTTCCCCCTGATGCCTGTTGCAGTCAGTGGCAATGAGCTGCAGGCAAACCATCATGTCCTATACATTGCACAGCTCTATTGAGTGAGAGAGGGAATACCTGGAGCAGCTTGTGATACTGTGAGACCTCAGAGAGGGCAATGCTGTCCCACCTGACAGCCTCATGCACGATCAGGGGGCGAGTTGCACAAGTACCAAAAGGGATTCAACATATTCATTTTACCCTCTGTTGTTTGGGCAGGAGGAGGTACAGAGCCCCTCAGATGTTGTTAAGCAGGAGATACATGTGGTCTGTGGAGCAAGCAAAGAGCCATTGTGCACAACAGGCTGGAAGGAAACTCAAAAAGAGCTTCTTGAGCTGCAACAGAAGCCTTGTAGTTAAGCAGCTGTATTTCCCCACCAGGTCTTACCTTTTTCTCCAGGCCCCGAACAGTCAGCCAGACTTGTTTAAAAGTAAGGAAATCAATGGAACAAAAGACTTTCCCTTAAAAAAGGAGGACAGTAAGGACTGGGGGCTCTTGCGGCTGCAGACTGACACAGTAGCTGAATAAGTCAGTCTTTTGCCTAGAAACTGGGAAAGCTGAACTCAGCATTAACTGAGTATGAAACCATGTCTTTCACTCTGCAAGGGAGTCTTTCCATCAAGTTACTGGACATTTTGGAATGCAAAAAATTATATATTTCTTTCTGAAGCTATAATTTGAAGTAAGTACACACCAACTAACCAGCTATTAAATAGGGTTGGAGTTAGGGAGCTTGTGTGGGTAGATTATGGCTACTCTTCTGAAACACCCTCTCCATCCCAGTCAAGTAAGTACTACAGCTATGTTCAGACATAACAGGTCTAGTCTTAGTCTCTGGCTCTGTTCTTATTCTTACATTCTGATTACTGTACTTTCCTAAACCATGGCTTATTATAGAATTTCTCTTTTTTTCTTCCATCTCACTGTTTCAACATTTAGCCTTCTCCTCTCCTTCCCTCCTTTCTCCCTTAGGGCTCCCAGGTAAACCCTCCAGTCCTGCTGAAGCCAGTGGTATTTTACAAGACATTAGATGAGTCATTAGGAATTGTCAGGTGAAGTTTGCTGATATTTCTGCAAAGGTCACTAATAAAAGTATTAAAATCACTGAAAGACAAACCATTCCGGAGCTCCAGCAGTAACCTCTCTAAAGTCATTTGCATTCCTCTCTGACACTGCATGTAGAGAGATGCTCCTCCAGAGTCAACTCCATAACTTCCTTACAACTGCTTATCTAACTGCTTTTTTTCCACTTTAGTTATTTAGTATTTTCCCTTATAACACCACGTCAGATATTTTTGTTTATCTGAAGTCCAGATAAAGAAGGTCTACCACATTCTCTTTGTCAAGATAAGGAATTTGCTAATCTAGAAGCTTGTCAGATTAGCCTGGCTCTATAACCATCTACCTCTGCTTAGTCTGCAGTTCATTACATCCCACTTACCCTTTGCCTTCCTGATGTGTAATCATCCTTTTCTTCAAATTGTACTTTAACATCTACCACACTCTGCATGCTGAACTTGAAGGTTTGCAAATCCCACAATGATCCTAAGCATAGGTATACCATTTAACTTTATTCCAGTGTTTCCTGCATGTTAGACTCATTTAACAAATCTCTCCATTCAACTTGGCTACTGCGTCTCTCAACACTGGTATCCCTTGCCTCACAGTGTATCTACCATTATAGTAGGGGGCTGTGCATCATCTTTATTAAAATGTTAGGGATATTCACTCTACAGGCAATTGCCTTCTCCTTCTGTGTTGCCTGTGTTCTCCTATCTCTTCATTCTTCAGAAGCTGCTCCCCACCACTCAAAATATGTACAAATCATCTGAGAGGATTTTAGACTTTTCTACTTGACGAAGATCATATCTCCTCTAAAAGAAGAAAATTGTCTTAAAAAGGGGCACGCTGTGATAAAATGACTACTCTCTATAGGCTGTATCTCATGAAACTACACAAGGCACAATCTGTACAGCAGAGCCAACCAGGTCTTCAGGTTGAAGACGAAGACAACAATCATCCTTTACTACTAAACACCTCACATTTGCAGGCAAAGTTCTCCAGTGCAGTACTACATTAGGCACAAGGTCATATTGCAAGAATAACTATGTTATTTTCAATTTTGCCACCAAGTAGTAGGCATGTCCTACATAAGATGGGGCATAGAGTGGATGAAACATCTGCAATACAATCAGAATTGAGCTCTGATTCCAAACACAGAAAAAAAAATGTAATTTGACATTTCAGTTTTAAGAAAACTTATCTTTCTGGGGGAATACACTTCAGAAGCCTCAAGTGATCTCCAATTTGGGACAATGTCCTATGAGGCACACCATCAGGAAAATTCAAATTAAATTTCAGAATCCTTAAGAGTTTCCCATTTAAACACACCCAATCTTAAAAATAGAGAGATTTGTAGTCTACCATAGCAAGATCAACAAGGATTAGACTTTGGGCAAAAGGTATCACAAGGCATTGGCAACATGAAATCTCCAGCGTTCATTTTCATCTCAGCTTCATCTATAATACTGCCAGTAACAAGCTTCAGTAGGCCACCAGATTCTACAATCAATTCTGAGACAAGCTGAAGAAAAATCTGTATTCCCCTTATATCATCTAAATTTCACACAAAGGCCATGGCTAACTATTCTTACCATTACTTTTCTGCATGTTCATCTGAAGACATGGATGCTGCTGTCAAAGGACGACATTACCAGTATCATTTAACTAATAATTTTTGTGAGCTTTAGGGAAGATCAGCCTTTAGGTAACTCTTGTGGTTATCACCTAGACTAAATTACAGAGCAACTGGTCAAACTGTTTGTCCAGTCAACTGCTGACTGTGTTGACTTTCAGTCTGGGACACCAATCTCATCCACTCACACTTAAATCTAAAACAAGTGTCCAGAAGAAAAGGGAAGCATTGGCACATCTGCTTCTTTGAAAATGCTGGAAGACATAAAAACTGGGATTTTTTTATACATAGAGAGTAGGTAGAGTTATCTGGGTGCACAGCTGCAAATACTTATCCAAGCCAAAATATGTGGGTCTTGAGATACTGCACAAGTACAATTACATAATTTCTGCAGGAAAAAACTCCATTTTAATTTGATATATAAAGTATAGGAGGAGACGCTCAGCTCACCAAATGTAGACACCTAATCTAACCAACTATTCTCTTTGTACATTCAGTTAAAGACAAGAAACGGGAGGAGAGGAGAGTCAGAGAGGTACCCTAGCTGTGAGTAAGCTAAATCACCATCTGCAAATGGCCACCTCTGTGCAAAGACAATGGGGAGTCTAGAGAAATGAGCTGGTTATAAATTTCAGCACCTTGGACGGCGTGTGAATATCCTTTTAATCCATCAAATGGTATGACCTCAGCTTTGGAGAATTTAGAGAAAAATATCAGGCATTAATATCAGGCAGGTGGTGGAAAGAAGAGAACAGATTTTTTAAATGCTGAAAAATTGTATTTTATTATGGCTTTTGGTAACCCAAGGAGAACATCTCTATTAATAGATAGCAGTATTCAAGAGTGCTGTACACATATTTCCCAGGATGAGGTCTAATTTATGGTCTTGGATAGAAATTATTCTTTCCACGTCTTGTAAAACCAGAAAAGAAACATCCACTCAGCATGGTTTCAAGTTATACAAGTATAACACAGTGGAGACTCCACTGCTTTTTGATGCCTTCTGTGTGGCCATAAGTTAGCTCAGAGAAGGTTTTCTCTTTTTTTACAGTAATATTTTACAGGCTGTTAATTCAGAAAGTGGATTATTGCCTTTGGGTGTTTTTTTTTTTTTTTTTTTAAATAAAATAGAAAATAACTGAGGTATTTCATTTAGTGTAGCTGTTGCTGTGCACGGGCAATCAATTATTCTTCTCCCATAATATATTAGGCTTCTCAGCACTTGAACTACCTAAAGCAGCTTCCCTAACATAGCTGGCTGTAAGTCCCTCAGAGCCGGTCTTGTCAATTATGTGTGAATTTAGAGGGATTTACACAAAAGATCATAATGAGCTGGGTCTGAAAGAGGCTTTAAAGGTGTGAGGTATTTATCCTGAAGCCCAGAACAGCTATGACGGAGATACATACGTACTGCGCCAGCTCTTGCACTCAGCCAGTGAGTGTTTTTTCATTTCAAAGTATGTTACAAAAAATGGAAGCAGAGGTGTGAATTGTGCAGCACAGGACTAAGAATGTCTAAGGTTTCCCTTTAGCACTGGCTTGGCTTTGTCATCTTTGCCCAGTCACTTGACTCTATTTTGGCTTTTTCCCCTGCCTGTTGCTACACTGAAGGTAAAATGGTAGAGTTCTGCTCTGACTTAAATAATAAACTATTGATTTTTTTAATATTGAATGTAAGATTATTTTTTTCCATATACACAGAGCACCATCTTCAAGAAAGATGCATGCCTGTTACACTATACCTCAGAAATGCTGTGCAGCTGAGTTCATGTCTGCGAAGCTCTTTTGAATCTCAAAGAGAACACTCACAAAGCAAACTGTAATAAGGACAGATGTTGAAGTTTGATAAAAGCTGCAGCAACAGCACAAAGCAATAACAGACAAAAGTAATGACTGACATTTGACCCTCATTCATGTATTTCCAAATGACACCAATTTTTAAGACTGGTATTGGATCACAGAATAGCAGAAACGACAGGTTTTGTGCAGAATATCTGCATTTCCAATCTATCTGACATCTGAAGGACTCCGTTTAAAGTCTGGACACCAGTTGGCATATGGACATCAGTTGGCTTATGCAGATGGAAATGGCTTGCAGGTACAGCTCCTGGAAATATGAGGGCTGCAAAGAACAAGTCCTAGCTGTGAGCACTCCACACAGCTCTGTCCAGCTCTGCCACTTGCATATTCCCTCTGCAGCAGGCTGGCACCAGAAATGGCTCTGCCCTCTGGTTTGACTCTCAGTAACACAGCAGATACAGGCAGAGTGAACCACAAAACTGAGTTCTCTGCATACTTGCACACTGTAGTACATGGATACAGCTGGGTCAGGAGACCACTACATTGGTTTGCTTTTAACTTGTGACACATAACATATGCCCATCCTTGAAGTCTGTTCTGTGTCACGAGGCATGAGCAAGGCTTTTTAAGCACCACTGACAGGACATTTGCCACATTCAGAAATTCCCTTCTGTGTCAGAAGAATGGACTGGAGAAGTTGTCAGGGTAAACAGAAAAAGCTAGAAGATATGTTGCTGCATACACTAACTAGCCCTCTGGAATGCACATGTAAAACAAGGCTTGTGACATGTAAAATTAATCTTAACTGAAAAAAAAAACTCCTATGAAAAATGTTAGAGGCATATTTGATGTGAGGCTAGATTATTGCTGCCTGAAGTAAAAAGATGTTTATAGACCAAGATGTGCAAAACTGGAACACTGTTTTTGCCAATTACAAATTAAGCTAATGTACCATTAAAAGCTGGCAGCTCATATACATTAAAAACATGAGATTAGGACACAGACTGTGCTATGACAAACTGTCTGTGCAGAGACATGATGAGGATGTTCCAGCATCCAGCTAGGAACTTGAACATGAACTTGCTACTTCTCTGTGGCATATTTAGGATGAGCTTTATGAACACTAATATTACTCCAAACAAAGGTGCCTTCTTTTTACTAACAGAAATTAATAGTGGGCAAAAAAGAGCAAAAAGGTATGAAGACTAATGAGAGATAAGGCAGTATTTCTGGAGACAGTATATATCATTTTCTCATAATGCACAACTCTTTCTTATGTTAGATGTTATATACCTTACCCTGCAGCAACTACAACAAAACCATCCAGAGGAATTTTGCTGCCTTCAGACAGAGAAGGGAATACGGTAGAAGAAGTTCTTATATTCCAGAATGGTGTTATTGTAAACTTCCATCAGAGGACACTGGATATTATCTTCATACTGCTTGTCTCTAACTTCAGTTACAAAGTCAAATTCCTTCCATGCTGCCTCTACCTCCTTCCCCTGTAGTCTCTCTCTTTTATTTACCAATAAAAACTCAATTGCAACTTCACTCCTCTTGTTCAAAAGCAATAAAATGTTACCATGTGATCACATACCTTGTGCCACGTAACCACACCACTTGAGGCTCAGAGGGCTGATAATAGCATCACAGATGGAATGTCCACCAGTCTGGAGGGCTCAAACCTGTACGGGATTTTGCTTTAACCATGGGGCCATAACCTAGTGTGATCTGGGTATCCCTGCTGCCACTACAGGAAATAGAAAAATGCAGAAGTGGTTGGTAGGGGATGCAAGAGGAGGCACTTCCTTGAGCAAAATTCTCTTGGACATGTGTGTTCTAATCCCTTCCTTTCTCACTGTTGTGACCTGTAGGGCTGCCTTTCCAGTCTTTGGAATGACATGTTGTCCTGAGTTCAGCAGTAGCAGACATTTTTTCTCCTTCTTAGTAGCTGGTGCAGTGCTGTGCTTTTGACTTTTGGCTTGGGAACAGTGCTGATAACATCGATGGCTTTAGCTGCTGCTCAGTAACGTTTACTCTGACCAAGGACTTTCTGAGCCTCATGTCTGCCAGGGAGGAGGGGAAGCTGTGAGGAAGCAGACATAGGACACCTGACCCAAAATGACCAAAGAGGTATTCCATACCACAGCACATCATGCCCAGGGTGTAAAAACTGGGAGCAGGGACACAGAAGAATGGGCTCACTGCTGGGTCAGGCTTGATATCGGTCGTGGAGTGGTGAGCAGTTATACTTTCTTCCCTTGTATTTGCTTTATCATTATTATTATTGGTGGCAGCAGCAGTGACTTGTGTTATACCTCAGTTACTGGACTGTTCTTATCTCAACCCATGGGAGTTACATTCTTTCGATTCTCCTTCCCATTCCCCCAGGAGCAGGGGGAAGAAAGAGGGGGGAGTGAGTGAGCGAACTGCGCGAGTTACAGCTGGGTTTAAACCACGACACATGTGCTCCAGTCAGTGAAAATGCACTCCTGACCCAATCTGAGTATTTATTTATTCATTTTTTCACTAGAATAACATAAAGGGTCTGCTACCCCCATGGATACCCACACACATGCATGGAGCAGCCAAAAATCCCAGGCATTTGGGCTCTGAAAGACAAACATCCTTTCCCCTTTAAAGAAAGTCTCACTACCTGCAAACTAACTCCTGAGATCTCTGCCAAAAAGAGTTCAGCAGGAATGAGAAATTTCAAAAGCACTGAATGCATGCAGAAAAAAAAAAAGCTGTGGATTTTTGTAGGAGCTCTTTGCTTTCTTGGTCCCATTGGAAAACTCAACCCTAACTTTATTCATAAATCATGAAGGAAACATAGCTCTAAGCCACCTCCTAGCCACACAACAGTGAGTTCATCAAAACAGGAGTGGGAAGTAAACTGCCAGACAGTACAGAGGAATTTAGGTGAGATTCCTAAACTTTGAGGACAGCCGACATGGAGCCTGTGCCTCCAGAAGCAAAGACAAGCTGCACACTGAAAAGCAAACACCTCCACCTCTGTAAGCAAGTCTCTGCTGCTGTTTGAAAACAAAACAAAAAACCCAAGCGTATGCTGTTTTCCACATTTGCTTCATCAAAATAATTATCATCTGTGGCTTTTTGAAACTATTTTCCAAAGATAAAACAATTATGCTAAGGACCAGTAAAAGCTCTCCACTGTTCCATATCTGCACAAATTACCTTGTATTTCACTACAGATTAATTAGATGGCATACAGAAAACAGCAAAACACTGAAGAGCTAACTTCAGTTTAAGTGCATATGAAGCTAACTTGTGGCTTTTTAGAACAATTTTAATTAAAAGTGCTAGAAAAACCATCTAGCTGAAAATATTGGGAGCTTTGGGATGGGCTTAGCATAGCTAATTAATTGTATATTTAATTAAAGCAGCCTTTGGCTGTAATTAATAATCTATTTTCCTCTGGTAAAAAATATAGTAATTCTGTGAAACAGAATATATAATTTGCAGAATTATATGTACATAAGATCCATGTTCAAAAGAGATCATTTCAACCCGAACTTTCAGAGACCAGATTGTTTTCCTTTTAAATATGTGGGACTATTTAAAGATCAGCTTTAAATGTCATGTTGTAACAATGATTTCTGAAAAAGATCCCCCGAAGTGCCTTGGATTCTTCCAAAGGAGGAAAAATAATCTGAAGTGACAACAGGTTTGAATGAGTCTGACTTTTCCAGTGAACCATAGAGAGAATGCAAGAAGCATCCCACCAGCTCAGACCAACCACCTCGATTCAGGGAGCCTGCTTGCAGCAATGGCAATAGAAAATGCTATTAAGAGTGAGCAAGTGAGGCCAACTACTTTTGGCATTCCATTCCCATGGACCTTCTCAGGAGCTCCAATAATTTTACAGATGATCATCTTTTAAAAACATCAGCTGCACAGAGAACCTGAAAAAACTAAAGCCTTTTCAATTTGTTTCGAAATAGTAGAGTATAATAGCTGGCAGATTTCCAGCTTTAGCCGTCATGCCCAAATCCTGGATTTGATCCATGCAACCAGATAAAAACACTCCCATTAATGCAGCATAAATCTTCCAGCTTCAGGGGCCACAAACACACTCATCCATCTACTCATACAGTGAAAGCAAAGAGCTGCTACAGCGTCTTTTCTACTAGAGACTTCCTTTCATTTATATGACACAAATTCCCAGTTGTGCTGCTGTAACATGTTTTTCATGTGGTCCCACACTGAATTATCTCTACTCCTTTACTGGATAGATGCAAATATAAATAAAATAGCTACATTAATCTAACACAATGCATCTTCTGCTCCCAAAGTATCTAATGTGGTAATATAAATAACAGCTTTGACTCTTTGCTATCTTAGTTAGATGAGAATGCAAAGCAATTTATCTGCATTGAAATATTTCATCCATTTCTAACTGCAAAAATACTTTCTTAGCTTTTTTTTTTTTTCAGTTAACACAAGATATAGATTGACTTGAAAATTATGTTTGATGCACCCTCCCGATACAATTAAATTGGCAAACAGATTAGATATTGATCTGCTAGCAAACATATATTGATGATACCAGCTTATCAGGAATTAGTGTTGAAATGGAAATGGATGCTTCATTTATAATATATATTACACGTACACACACACACTGGACCTCTGATTAGACCATGGTAAATTTATAGATCCTTGCTTTTCTTTGAACACATAAGTACAGATGATATGCATATATTTTGTAACATTACAGGCTAGACTAGCCGTAAGCACTTTTCTGTAGGAAAACCTAACAGTACAGGGTTTTTTTACTGTCTTCTCTTCTACTTTCTGTGTACGTATTACAACAATATGCCCTCCTTTTTGTATCTAGGAATCAAAACCTGCTCTTCCAGATACAGATGCAAATACTATCTTCTTCAGCACACTGCATACATTTAAAGTTGTAAATTGCCAGTGCCCAGATTTCTGGAAGCTTTTCCCAAGGACTTCATTTCATAGCCTGCTCATTGAAAAAGGCATGAAAAAATTCAGCACTCCAGTCAGCTGAAAGATGGTTCTGAAGCCATCTTTATGCCTCAGTTGTACCTTGTCTGGCAAAGGCATAGCATTTACATGATTTTTGCTTTTCAGGAAAAGTGGAAAATGCATTTCACTATACAATTCTCTCATTGCCTTCCAAGAGTCACATCCAGGCCTTTCTCCACAGAAAACACATCCTAATCATACTCAGCTAGCTCATTGTCCTTGTTCTTGCCCGTGCAAAAAATGTCACTAGAACCGGATTCTGCAAACTACCCTAATTACTAAGGGGCTTACTCTACATATTTACTCCGTAACTAGCATTTCCTTATAGCAAAACTTTATCAGTGCTCAGTCACATGGTAATTCATTCTGTTGGATCTCGCTGTTAGTTGCATTTCATTTGGCACACCTTCCATTGCCCAATATATACAGATTCATAGAATCATAGAATAGTTAGGGATGGAAAGGACATCAAGATCATTCAGTTCCAACCCCCCTGCTCTGGGCAGGGACACCTCCCACTAAACCATGTCACCCAAGGCTATGTCCAACCCTGCCTTGAACACCGCCAGCGATGGAGTATTCACAACTTCCCTGGGCAACCCATTCCAGTGCCTCACCACCCTTACAGT